>VCJN01001576.1:0-10640 GCA_006384855.1 Tetraselmis striata
TTGAAGCATGCCTAAAGGCAGCATCTGCGGTGCAGCGCTGCAGCAATCTGCGGCGTGCCGCCAACAAGTATCACGTAATAGCGGTACTGCCTTGCAATCCGTAGTACAGTATCGTCAAACCGATGCGTGTCATATCCCTTGTATGCCATGCAACCCCGCATACTAAATGGTTTGCAGCCATCTAGGCAATTACAACATGTCTACATGCAGCATATGCGGTGCAGCGCTGCAACAATCTGCGGTGTGCCGCCAGCAAGTATCACGTAATAGGGGTATTGCATTGCAATCCGTATAGTATCGTCAAGCCGGTGCGTGTTCACATCCCTTGTATGCCATGCAACCCCGCATACTAAATGGTTTGCGGTCATCTAGGCAGTTAAAGCATGCCTAAAGGTAGCATCTGCGGTGCGGCGCTGCAGCAATCTGCGGGGTGCCGCCAACAAATATCACGTATTAGCGGTACTGCCTTGCAATCCGTAGTATAGTATCGTCAAGCCGGTGCGTGTTCATATCCCTTGTATGCCATGCAACCCGCATGCTAAATGGTTTGCAGTCACCTAGGCAGTTAAAGCATGCCTAAAGGTAGCATCTGCGGTGCGGCGCTGCAGCAATCAGCAGCGTGCCGCCAGCAAATATCAGGTAATAGCGGTAGTGGCTTGAAATATGTATCGTATTGTAAAACAAATGCGCAATTAAATTCCCTTTTTGTCATATAAATCCGCATACTGAAAGGTTGGCAGCCATCTATTCGGCCGTTATAGCCTGCCTAAGGGCAGCAATGTGCGGTGCATCGCTGTAGCAATGAATCAATGTTTGAACGTCGACTGGTATCCCGCAGGTGTGCAAGGAGACATGGATCGTCTCCATCCACAAGGTCAGCTTTCTCCGCCTACGGAAGATTGCACAGTCACGATTGCCCACAGATTGCACAGACTGGCCACGAAGCTCATGAGATTCCCCATCGAGTTCATCCCTTTAACGACAAAGTCTACTTGCTTCATGGTGGGCAACTTTGGCGCAAACTGTGAGTCACTTTGGCTTCGAGACAGCCGCGAACAAGATTGCGTCGGCTCGCGACATGGTTCCGACCAAAGTGTTCTCGCACACTGCTGCAAGTGGACTTCGGAAGCTGTGAGTGCGTGCGCTCCCTGACCCTGTCAACGAGCACGAGTACGCCGACCGCAAGCGCGCACTCCAAGACTCCAATGGCAGCCAGGGAGCATGGCCGGAGGCATCTTGGCAACATGCCGTGGAGTCCGTTCTCTTCGTGGAGTGCCAGAGCAAGACTATATATGACACACTGTGGCTACTCGATTCGCAGCGTGCGCGAATGGCACAACAACAACGAGATGCGGCGCGTCATTCAACACATCAAGAACCAACGCCTCACGAAGTCCACCAACACCTGCCAGCCCTGCCGAGCCGGCTCTCTACCCCCCTCCGTCTTGGTCGACGACCGCTACTACTAGCAGGTCGTACCGGTGCCGCGTCAGGCTGGCGGATCCTCGATCCAAGCCCGCATCTCAACCACCGCCAGCGAGATCCGGTGGAGATGGCTCCCAAAACGGCGCTGCCGCAGGTCTCTTGGAGCTTCGAGCAGCTCCGCCCCCTCCCCCGAGCAGGCTTGGTCCCTCGGAGACTGCCAAGCCGCCGAGTGAGCCTCAGCCTTGGAGTGCGACGAAGCGCCCGCACGGTGCGTTGAGCATGGGAGGGAAGAGCATCTTGTCGCCCATGAAACTGCGTAGGAAGCATTCCAAGAAGCGCGGGTCAAGTCCTCCTTTAAAGATGGCGAAAGAGTCGGAGGACGACGACCCGTGTTAGGCGCCTAAGCCGAAACGCGAAGCCACGTCAAGCCGTGAGGCGCCTTCGGGGGCCGCTGGTGGGAGTCGCAAGGCCACATCTTCCCGTGGCGGTGCCCCATCTCCGCCTCCCCGACCGCATCTCCGCCTAAGGAGCCCTCATCTCGGGACGTGAAGCCCGCACCGCCGCGTGCGCCGACATCTCGCCCCAACGCCGCGTCGCTGTCAGCAGAGTTGAGAGGTAGCATCTCGTTGCGACGAACCCAATTTCTGAGGTCGGCGATAGACTCATAGGCCTGGGGGCCCTTCTCTGCGCGAGCGAGGCTCTTTTTCCAGGCTTTAAGCGCCAATCGCCACGCCCTCGCGTCCGCGATCTCCCTAGGTGAGGCGGATAGTACTTTACGCGACTGAGGGCGCGAAGAGAACACGCCGATTTGTCATTTTTGGTACTCTCGTATAGCATTGCATTGCACCTGAAACATCCCCGAAAAGTGGGTACATATCTCAGCCTAAGCGATCACGTGGGGGGCACATTTTTGAGTCCAGGAATAGGACCGTTCTGACTCAAAAATGCCCCATGTACCCACTTTATTGCAAATATTGGGGCAATTGATGGACCAGCCATCCATCCCTTTCTCATGTGCATTCCTGCGCTCTATGATTGCCTTGATCATGACCACGGTCACTGTGAGATTCAGATGTGACGTAAATGTGCCCTACTGGTGACGAACGACGACATACGGGGACGATACGGGACGGACGAGGGACGTGGATTTCATACCCAGTAGCGACGACTATCGCGCGCGACCTGTAAAGTACTATATGAATTTCTCGTTTCCATAATTTCATCAAATTGATATGCGCACGCGGGCTCGCGTGTCGCCCGCCGACGCGGAGCACCCGGGCTAAGTACAGGCGGATGTACGCACTCATTGCACATCGCCGCACATCGCTGACCGCACATCGCTGACCGCTGACCCCGCGGTGTGCGGCGATGTGCGGCACGACGGGCGGAGGTGTGGGCGGATGTAGGTGGTTTGCTAGGTGGTAGGCGGTAGGTGGTGTTCGTAGGTGCGCGTTTTAATGCAGCCGCCCTAACTGCTGATGATTGTGTAAGGCCCCAGCACGCGCATGAAGTACGGGGTCGCCTCACGGTCACCGCCGCTCACCGTTGAATCAAGCGCGGACAGCCGCGCACTCGCATCTGTGTTGCCTGCCGGTGGTGGGGTACATCCACCCCAACTCTCAACCACCCCCCCCCCCCCCCCCCCCCCCGCCCCCCGCGCGCGGCAGCAGGCATGCCGGCAAAGGGATGGATAGCGAGTGTGTCGAAGGATGGCGTGTACTCATGCAAGCACTGCCGGGGCAACGTGACGGGCACATGTGATAAGATGGCGCGAGAGCGGCACTTCCTAAAATTCCCGAACTGTAGCCACTCGTTGAAGCGTGCGGCTAAGTTGCGCCGCAAGGCCGCCTTATCACAAGCAGCAGCAGCAGGGGCGGCAGCAGCAGCAGCAGCAACAACAGGGGCGGCAGCATGAGTAGCTGCAGCCGTCGGAAACGGCCCGCCGGCGCTGGTCTCGGACGACGGCGGCTCGAAGGTGGACGATGTGATGGGCGTGGGGGAGGACCCCGTTGGCGAAGACGGTATGGACATCGACGCGCCTGCGTGGCCGCCGGCGGGCGTCGAACCCGCGATGAGGGCGTGATATGGAAAGGCGATCCCGGCGACTTCTACATGAAGGTCATCGCCAAGAAGTTCCGGGGAGTATGGCACTACGGCGTGATAACCGGCGTCGTTACCGAGTGGGTGTTGGAGGACTACGGCGGGGCGACCCAGTGGCGCGCTGTTTTCGAGGACGGGGACATTGTGGGCCTTCTGCGTTCAGAGGTGAGTGGGCCCGGCATGCGTGCTGGTGGCACCACTCAACTGCGGTTGTATGGAATCACACGCACCCGCCCGGTCGGCGTGACAGGTTGTGGAGGCTATGGTGGCTGCCCAGGAGCACCCCCCTGTGGATGCGGACGGGGAGGCTCGCTTGGTAACCGTCCATGAAGGCGATGACTTGTCCAGTGAATCACGCACCTTGCCCGGCGTGCGTTCAACACAACCCGGCTGGCGGAGGCCAAGCAGAACACTGGCTGCCATGGCGTGTGCCATGTGCATGTGGTCCTGGGCTATGTCAGCATGATCAACCTCTTCCCCCTCGCGCCGTTCCACCTGTTTTTTTTTGGCTTGGGAAGGGACTTCTGGAGGAAATTTGTCACCGTGCAGGGCCACATTGGATTCCGAGCTATGAAGCAGGAAGACCGGCGCCAGGCTTTAGTCCCGATACCCAGCAACTTTGAACGCGGGTTGCGCCCTTCGTTTGCAGTGTCCAAGAATCGAAAGGTAACCCCCCCCCCCCCCCCCCCCCCATGGGCGTGGGCAGCGTGGGCGGGGGCGTGGGCGTGACGGCATTCCCCTCCATGACTGCAGGGTCAGGCAAGGTGACGGTGCAGTCCGGCTGGGTCATGGAGGACTGCTTGCACCACATGGAAACGTTTTCCATTCTTAACGCCGGTCCGCTGCTCGAGGAGGCCCGGGTGAAGACGATCATGACCGAGAAGGAGCTTCGCGTCCCCAGGCGGTGCTTGGGCACATGTACAAGCGCATGCAAGGAGCTGCGTGGTTCGTCACGCGGTGGGGGTTGCAGAATGTGGTGACGGAGGAGGACGGCCCCGAGCGCAAGGCGCAGGTGGACGCGCTCACTAGGGAGGGGAGGACTCGATACCCAGCGGCGGCCGGGGCAGCGCGGCGCCAAGGCGCGGCGGCCGGGGCAGCGCGGCGCCAAGGCGCGGCGGCCGGGGCAGCGCGGCGCCAAGGCGCGGCGGCCGGGGCAGCGCGGCGCCAAGGCGCGGCGGCCGGGGCAGCGCGGCGCCAAGGCGCGGCGGCCGGGGCAGCGCGGCGCCAAGGCGCGGCGGCCGGGGCAGCGCGGCGCCAAGACAGCGCACACAGCGGAATCGGCGGAAAGGGATGCATTACAAGCTGTGGACGGCAGCCGCTGAAAACTATGCGGTCATGCCGCAACAACCCCAGCACTGGCTTCTGGATACCTCTGATCTGGCTGACGGCGGCGGGCTGCGGGATGCAGGGCCGCATGACTGAGGTGGCGGTGCTGGTGAGCCCGCAGAGTCTGCATGCGGCGGAGGCGGCGCAGCCGCATAGGCACTAGACAATGCTCTGAAGCGAGCCCCAATTGTCTGCCCAGCGCCTGCCCCAATGTAACGCACCAGCTTGGCAGCAATTGGCAGCTCTTTTGCCCCCCCTCCACCCCACAGACACACTACCAATACCAGTTTCTCATCCCGGCGGGCAGTTGATGCGTATACCTAGGCTTGTGCGTACGCGGTGCGGGGGGGGGGGGGGGGGGGGAATCACTATAGCTAAGCTAGTGATGTGAGATATGAGTGCAGCAACAGATATTGTGCAAGATATAATACGATGGCATGCAAGCGGGTCCCCGCTCTTCCACAATCATTGGCCCTGCTCCCTCTTGCCCCGCCCCCGGTGCCCTTTAGCTGCTCTCAGCATCCCGAGTGGGATGGGCGGGGCAGCGGTTGCTACAGAGTGAGGCGTAGCATCGTTTGCAGTAGCAACGCAGCCTTTCCGGTGTGACGCCGCCTGGATGTAACCCAGCAGTACGCGCAAAGTGCAAGTGCAAGCTGCTGATGGCGGGGATCCCGCGCGGGGGGGGGGGGGGGGGGGCAGCGGCTGTGGGATAGGCGCGGCAGCGGTTGCTACAGAGTGAGGCGTCGCATCGTTTGCAGTAGCAACGCAGCCTTTCCGGTTGCATAGTGTGACGCAGCCTGGATGTAACCCAGCAGTACGCGCAAAGTGCAAGTGTTTCACGTCCGTGTGCCCCACCCAATGACATTGCGCCCGACCTCACTGACGGCATGTCTCGCTCTCCTTCAGCTCCTGGGCCGTCCGCCGCCTCACCCTGCGCACCCCACCAGCCGCGCGTGCCTTCTCGGAAGCCTCACACACGGCGGCGCGAGTCGCGTCGTGGAACGCGTCCCTGACATGGCGGAACTCCGCCCTCTTCGTGGCCGTGGTCGGGCAGGGGACTGCCCGCTGATGGGTCGCCATGCATGGGTACTTGGGGCCGCACAAAGCCGGGGTGCCGTCGCAGCAACACTCCCAGTCCGTCCGTTGGCCGCAGTCCACGCATGACGGGCGTCCGGCCAGGACACGCACATGATAGTGCATGTGGCCGCCTCCCCCCACTGCTCGTAGTGCTCCGGTCAACATGGCGACGAGCAAGGGTAAGTCGGCATGTCCCGCAGGTGGCTGCGGGGCGGGTGGCGCGAGCGCAGCCTCGCTCGCCTCGACAACCCCCTCAGCCCGATCAGTCGCCTCATCGACCACGGCCTCCTCCGCCTCCTGACGCGGCGCACCAGGCGCATCATCGTCGCCTGGCAGGGCGTCCCCCCCGCAACGGCGCCGTCGGCGGTGGCCGACGCCGTCGTGGCGGGGTGTTGTGAGGAGGTGGCCCTAGACATAGGTGGGGCCGGCACCGCCATGTGTTGCTCCACATGCGGTGCGGTTCCTGACGCGACAGCTCCGTCGCACCAGTACCGGCGCCGGCACCCCACGCCTGCTGGGCTTACCACCAACCGGCATGTTTCCTTTGGGAGGCGGTTCATCCGCGTCGGAGGTGAGCGGCGGTGCCTGTGTGGGTGTGGATACTGCCCGGCCATTAGGGCTCCCGCCGCCTGCCGCTCCGCCGACCCACGCCGCGGCGTGTGCTGCGCCCCGCATAGTCGCCTCGAATATATTATACATGACGCGGGGACGGGGGGGGGGGGGGGGGGGGGGGGGATTCGTGCGTTTCGTATGTCGGCGGAACGGCGTGCGAAGCTGCGGCTGGCGAAGGTGGTGGAAGTAAGCGTGGCGGCGTCGGCGGCGTATTACCGTGCGTGCATGCGTGCGCAACCCCACGGCAGCAAGCGCCGGACTCGGCGTGTGCCGGCGGCAGAGCTGCGAAGCCATGGACACGGTACGGGATGCCAAGTCTGGCTAAGCAACTGCCGAGGCTGGCGGCTTAACCCCCGTGTCCGGCGGTTGAGGGACGGAAAGTGCGTAGAAGTTGATCGGCAAAGCGGGCATATAAGCCTGGCTGTGCTAGGTTCCTATTAAGTAATGGCGGTTTGTGCTAAGTAATTCGTAGGGGTAGACCATGCAGCGCAGGTAGGGGGCGGTATAAATGAGGCCGGGCACATATACTGCTCCACGAAACGACACTTTCGCACGTGTAGTTGAATAGACGCCCCCCCCCCCCCCCCCCCCGCCGGGTCGGCCCGCCGACCCGCCACGGCATGTAATATCTGTCATGCATCGCCGGGGTATGTGTGAGTGGACGCCCCGCCGCCACATCCCCCCCCCCCCCCCCCCCCCCCCATTTACACTTGTGCACTCATTAAGTTTGGGCTGGTTTCGGAGCAGTATATGTACGTATGTATATACATACAATGGAACGTAGGACCTGCGCGGAAAGAGGCGGGGCTGGCGGAGTGCGTTGGGGGTGCGTAGAGTAGCGTGTTGGTGAGATTCGGGGTGCATCGGACGCCGGATGCCCATCCACCCAGCGTAAAAGACGCGTACGTAATATTCACACTATATATATTCACACGCAAATGTGTGAAAACCGGACATTCCGTGCCGGATGGGTGGGAATACGGCGTCCGATGCAGCCAAAACCCCAGCAACACGCTATTCTATGCACCGCCAATGCACTCCGCCAGCACCGCCTCATTCTCTGTCGATTTTGAAAACGCCTTCACATTATCCACCGCTAATTGCAATTGCCACCGTGTAATGTTGTCACGATGTGCGCACACAACAACACTTACTACCGGTTCCGACGCGGATGGAGGCGAGGCTTGCGGAGTGCGTTGGGGGTGCGTAGAGTAGCGTGCTGCAAATAATTGGGGTGCATCGGACGCCGGATGCCCATCCACCCGGCGTAAAAGACGCGTAATATTCACACTATATTAACACACAAATGTGTGAAAACCGGACATTCCGTGCCGGATGGGTGGGAATACGGCGTCCGATGCAGCCAAAACCCCAGCAACACGCTATTCTATGCACCGCCAATGCGCTCCGCCAGCACCGCCTCATTCTCTGTCGATTTCGAAAACGCCTTCACATTATCCACCGCTAATAATTGCAATTGCCACCGTGTAATGTTGTCACGATGTGCGCACACAACAACACTTACTACCGGTTCCGACGCGGATGGAGGCGAGGCTTGCGGAGTGCGTTGGGGGTGCGTAGAGTAGCGTGCTGCAAATAATTGGGGTGCATCGGACGCCGGATGCCCATCCACCCGGCGTAAAAGACGCGTAATATTCACACTTTACTAACACACAAATGTGTGAAAACCGGACATTCCGTGCCGGATGGGTGGGAATACGGCGTCCGATGCAGCCAAAACCCCAGCAACACGCTATTCTATGCACCGCCAATGCACTCCGCCAGCACCGCCTCATTCTCTGTCGATTTCGAAAACGCCTTCACATTATCCACCGCTAATTGCAATTGCCACCGTGTAATGTTGTCGCGATGTGCGCACACAACAACACTTACTACCGGTTCCGACGCGGATGGAGGCGAGGCTTGCGGAGTGCGTTGGGGGTGCACAGACTAGCGGGAGACTAGATCCATTGTCGCTTATTTACAAGCACGGGCGGTGCTGCCAGACCTGATCGTCTACGGCCGATATAATATTCACACTATATTAACATCGGTGCACACCGCCGCACACCGCCGCACACCGCCGCACAACGCTGCGCGCGCACATTCGTCGCGCACATATACGCGCGCCCTACCGCACATATTATCCCGGATTCACTCGCCGTATCCATTACGCTGTGCTACTTCAACAATAAACATTGCGAAATTACACCGACACAATGCCGCACCGACTAGCTCTTGACAATACGTGCATATAAATAGTAGTGGCGCGCTGCTCCTCGCCTCCGATGTGTCGTTGACTGCTGCGGAAGGCGGTCGTCGACTGGGTGTTAGTTTCTCCACCTCGGCCGCCCCCCCCCCCCCTTCACCGCTCACAGCGCCATGGCAGACCTCGCCCCCCCGGGCAAAAGTGGGCGGCGAGCCTTGTTGTCTCGCGTGTCCGCGCCGCCGGCATCGAGGAGGACGAGAAAGACATGAGGAAACGCGTGACAAGGTGGGCGCGAAACAAAACACTCCATCCTCCACATTAGCACGCACCCACTCGTGGCTAACTTGTGCCGCGCGCAGGTTCGTCCGGGAGCGCCGTAAGGCCCACCTCAACGCCAAGGCTTCCACAGTGCCAGCGGCGCAACTCGTGGTGGCCGAGGAGGCCGCATCCTCAGCCGCTTAAAGGCGAAACGATTGTGGCTGGTTGTGGGCGTCTGGGCACAAGGGGCGTCCCGACGCCAAGGTAAGGAAGCTCATGGCGGCGTCGTCGACGGCACAGCCTCCCGGGGTGGTGAATACACTGACGGATGACAAGAAGCGGAAGAGGCCAGTGAAGAAGCGCCGAGGTAAGAAACTGACGGTCGCGGAGTCGGAGGCGGAGTCGGAGGCCCAGGCGGAGGCGGAGGCGGAGGCGGAGGCGGAGGCAGCGAGATCGTCGAAGCGGAGGGTCCCCCGGGCACGCAAGAACAAGAACAAGCCCCCGCCCCCTTACCCCCCTCCCCTCACTCCCCCGGCGGGAGCGGCGGGCGGGGGGGGGGGGGGGGGGGGGCGGCGGGGGGACCACGCCCGCCCGCCTCCCCCCCCCCCCCCCCCCCCGGGGCCACATTCCCCGATTGCAGCTGTCGCGAATATTGCAATTCAAACATTCTTCGGCAAACCGCTGCCTGCCCCCGCCCTCCCCCTATAAATATTTATGTAACGTGAGCACTCTTTGGCAAAACATGGCAGCCAAACCGCCCGTCTGATGACCTTTGATCGGACGGCAGGCAGGCCCCGAGCCGAATAGTACGGCTGCGATTTGCGCTCCCATGTACTAATAGTCGTAGTTATCCACAGGACGACTCGTCATCGCGCCCCGGTTCGTACTAGATACCCGGTACCGGCTTAATAATTATATCGCGTACTACCCGGTACCACCCGGTACTACCCGGTACTACACGGACAACCTCGCACCTTATACTTCAGTGCCATGTAACACATCACACGTCATGTACGACTACCTCAATGATTACAAAAAGGATTTATCGCCCGCCGGCAATAACGCCGGATGTACTCGCACGTAACTGGATGGACATGCCGCCACCAGCAGCAGCTTTCACGGATAATAGTGGTACCGGTACGGTAGTGCTTCGTCACCCGTATGTCACATCTGAATCTCACAGGGCTCGCCGTCGCCAATATGATGTACCTAGGGGTGTGGCTATCTACCTGTGTCGTGTCGTCGAGACCATGTGCATGCATAATACTTCTATATGCCGCATTATACGGGTACCGTGAGGCTTGCAGCCGTGTATGGATTTAAAACATGCCTAAGGCATCAATGTGCGGCGGGGTGGAACAATCTAGGGCTTGCGTAAGCCAAAGGGAAGCTGTTCTCAGGCGAGCACCTCGCTAGCAATCGTACATTCTTTTCAAGCCTATGCGCTTTTGTCATACAAATATGCAACAAAGACCCGGACAAGCAAATTGTCTCAGCCATGTAGGCATTTACCGCCTGCCGAAGGCAACAATCTGCGGCGTAGCGCATCAATCTAAGGCTTGACGTCGCGAATATGATGTACCCTGGGGGTATAACTATCCACCTATGTCTTCTCGTCGAGCCCATGCGCATG
>VCJN01001577.1:0-78313 GCA_006384855.1 Tetraselmis striata
GTATATGTATATGTATATGTATGTATATGTATATGTATATGTATATGTATATGTATATGTATATGTATATGTATATGTATATGTGTATGACTATGTCTATGTATATGTATATGTATATGTATATGTATATGTATATGTATATGTATAGGTATAGGTATAGGTATATGTATATGTATATGTATATGTATATGTATATGTATATGTATATGTATATTAATGTATATGTATATGTATATGTATATGTATATGTATATGTATATGTATATGTATTATGTATATGTATATGATATGTATATGATATATGTATATCGATATATGTGATATGTATATGGTTATATGTATGTAATATGTATATGTATATTATATGTATAACATATGTAATAATGTATATGTTATGTATATGTATATGTAATATGTTATGTATAGTGATAGTATGATGTAGATGTAGATGTAGATGTAGATGTAGATGTAGATGTAGATGTAGATGTAGATGTAGATGTAGATGTAGATGTAGATGTAGATGTAGATGTAGATGTAGATGTATATGTATCTATTTATATATATTTTTTTTTAATCTATTTATACATATATATGTGCATATACATGTATACATACATATATGTATATATAGATGTATATATATGAGGAATACTGTACGAGTTAACGGATGTGGCTGCACATCTCCCCGCGAGCTGACGATATTCCGATCATAAATAAGACGTTTCGATATCACTACATTACAGGTGACATCTCCGTTTGCTGAAGCTGAAACACAGGGCCCGCGGTACATACTCCTAGATTAGTTTACAAAACAGTACAAACGTGTAAAAACGCCGAGGGAGGCGGGCGCACTTGGCGTCCTGCAGCTCGAGCATCGCGCCGCGGTTCAGCAAGCGGTCCACCAGCGGCAGCTCCCCGCTGCGCACGGCAAGATGCAGCGGCGTCTCGCCAGACGCGCCGCGCTGCTCGTGCAGGTCCGCCGTGCGCGCCTGTATGGGGGGGGGAGTGGCGGTCGTGGCCGGTTAGCGCTGGGAGCGGGGGCGTGGCAGCTCGGGGCTGTGGAAGTCTGAAGAAAGCGGAGAATCAATGGTTCCAGTCGGCAATATCGCTGACATTGTACGTAGTCCCTAGAAATGCGGAGTTCTGTTTTCAGAGACAGAGAGAAGGGAAAAGTCGGTGCATGTGGGCATTGCAAAGTCCCTCAAGAAGTGGACAGTTATCGAAGGGACATGTTACCAGGCCTCGAGTTGATATGGCGAGTACGCATATAGTTTTGCTGAGAGATCCCTTAAGGTCAGAGCTCGCGAAAAGCGCTTTTGAATATTTTTGAATGTTTGCCTCTCTTGGGTTGAGCGGAGAAAACGGAGGGGGTCCGAAATCGCCCGCAGGGTGAGCGAATCAATACCGGTTTCACCGCGTTTTTATAACGAAATTCGAGGCCTCCTCCTCCTCCTCCTCCGCGTGTGCTGCGTCTTCGTGAATGAACCGTCATACGTTCGATCTTTGATCGTTTGATTTTTACCATGTCATGCACGTAAACTACAAGCAGGGTATAGTCAGGTGATATAGAAAGTCTGTATCTACCGACATGATTGCAATTAAGAATGCGACACGTTATTACTGTATTTACGCATGTGCATACTTGAACGCAACTCCATGATTTACAATTCCATGATTAAATACATAGGGAGAAGGTGTGTGTGTGTGTGTGTGGTTGAGGGGCAGGGGGGGGGGGGGGGGGGCGGGTACCTCGTCCTCAAGCCACCATTCCACGACGGCAGTGTGGCCCCTCCTGCAGGCCAGCAGCAAGCCTGTGCTCCCCGCTAGCGTGCGCGCCGATAGCTCCGCCCCCATCTCGTGCAAAACCTACGTCGGACCGGGCGCTGGCGCGCTGATTAGTACGGTAGCCAGCGATGCACCACCTCGCGAGGGAGCAGGTAGGCTCGACTATGGCAGTCCAACGCGCAGGCCACCAAAGGGCATTGCAATCTAGTAGACACGCGCACCGCATGGAGACGACGGCTACCGAAACTCGCTAAGCCCATGGCAGGGAGCATCGCGCGAGGGGGCGCATTGCTGTCTGGTTATTATTTATGGACTAGTGCCATGGATGCGCGGCGTCGTGAGCAGCGATCTATGCAACGCCGCCGCCGTACACCTGCTCGTCCGACATTTAAATCGCCACCGGTGCGGTATTCTGTACACCATTATTTTGTGGAATGAAATACTGAGACTCATTTTTCGAAAGGGCGCGCGGAGCGCGCGAATTATAGGAGCAGCTCAGCAGCGGCTGACGACGAAGGCGCCGACGACGAGACGACGCGATAGACGAGCAATGGCGACTATTACGACGATTCGTCGTTCGTTCCGAGGCGGCTATATCGGTGTCAAGGTGTCAATCGCACAGCTCCTCGGACGTCTCCCGCACCTGGAGGCACTCCACTTGGCCGGCGGCAGCCGCGTGCAGCGCCGCCGTCCGCCCCCGCTCGTCCGCCGCCTCCACGTCCGGCGCCGGCGACGACGACAGCATCGCGCGCACGCAGTCCGCGCCCCCGCCAGCCGCGGCGTGCATCAGCGGCCGCATTCCCTGGTCGTCCGGGTCCTCCAGCAGGGCGCCACGCGCCAGCAGCTCCAGCACCACCTCCGTGCGCCCCTGTACGGAGCCGTGGGCATCAACTGCGCCACTGCATTGGCCAACCAGGCCCACTGCGACCCGGAGATGATCAAGGGGGGGGGGGGGGGGGGGGTGGGGGTACCTTGCGGCATGCCATGTGCAGCGCGGTGACGTGGTCTTCCTGGGAGGCGCGGCCATCGATGGCCGCGCCAGCGTCCAGCAGCAACTGCAGACCCCACCACGAAGGGCAGCCCTCAGCCCAGCTGGCACCACGCCATGCATAGGGCGATCGGCGTATGCCTGCTCAGTCGTATTTTTCCTTCCCCGAGAGAATGCATGTACCCTCCTCCACCCGCTATCCCCCGCGCCCCCCCCCCCCCCCCCCCCCCCCTCGTTTCTTCATATAGACACACAGCAGATGCACACATCTAGCTGATGACAGAAAGCGAGGCAGCGAGCCTATTGATGGTACAAGATTGGATTGGGCACACCTTGACCGCCTCAAGATGCCCCGCCTTGGCCGCCGCCATGAGCGCCGTCTCCCCCTTCTTGGTCGTCTCCTGCGACATCAGCCATTGTTAGCCACTGTGCCGCTAGAGTGTGCGCGGCCCAGGGTATGGCGGCAGGGCCAGTGGGGAGCGAGGGGTCGCACCAGCAGCAGCTTGGAGGTTGTGCGCTCTGTGTCCTTTGCCCACTGCAGCAGGCCGTGCAGCACCTCCACGTTCCCCTGTGCACAGGCAGAGCGGCGGCAGTGCGTGGCCACATGAGCCGGTTGGCCTCCCCATGCGCAAGCTTCAGCCTCAGCGCTGCCCGGTCCCTGCCAAGCAGCATCGATTCCCTACCTGGAACGCAGCCATGATGAATGCGGTGGCGCCGCTTGCGTTGTCCCGGCTGTGCAGGTTGGCGCCCGCGTCCAGCAGCTCACTGCAGGTATCCATGCCTGGAGGCCATGACCCCGCCCTCCCCTGGTCAGATGACCTGCGCTGAGGGGTCGGCGGAGGTACAGACGACGGATGCGATGACACTGGGGCAGTGTGTGGCGCGGCGCGCACCAGAACACGACGCGGCAATCATCAGCGGCGTGCAGCCGCTTCCGGGGGCCCGGACCTGCACATAGGCGCATGCAGCACTGAGGGAGGGGAAGGGGGGGGGGGGGGGGGGGCGAGAGGCATATTCACGGCGTGAAGGGAAAGCTTGCAGGCACAGGTGGGTGGCGTAGCACACATCTACGTCCACGCCCCATTTCAGGGAGGATTGAAACGTGCTCTTGTCGCCCTGCCACGACAGGCGAGGGAGCACGAAGTGTGTCAGTAATCTTATCTAATTAGAGCAAGGGGTAATCCCGACATGTGCTGAAGTTGTACGGAGGCACCCCCACAGCATGCTATTGCATCGGGTGAATCCCGAAAGGCTTGAGGTCAGCCCCGGTATTACTCATGGGCACGCACTGTGCATCGACAGCACGTCGAAGACAACACAGGCTGAGCGCGCAACAGGCGGACGATGACGTGAACCTCAAACCCCCGAATTCCGCAGGACGGGAAGTGTGTATTTGTGCATTGACTGGCTGACATGGGCGACCCTCGTCACCACCTTCAGTATGGAGTTGAACAGGTCGTTCCGCCGCCGCAGAGTCGCCTCCACCTGCTCCGCCTCCAGGTCCAGCCGCCGCACGTCCTCCTCCAGTTGCCGCGAGGTCGGTGTCCCCCTATGGCGCCGCGAGCCCGCGCCTCGCTGCCACGGCTGCCACGGCTGCGGCCACTGCGCGTTGGTGGCGTACGCGCCGTCCGGCACGTCGCGACGGCCCGCCCAGTGCGCCATCCCTCCCGCCGTCCGCCTGGCTCGGCACAGCGCGCTTGCTGCGCGCTCTCCCTGTCTGGCCTCGTTTACACTAGCACTACTAGCCACTACCCGTACTGCTCGCGTGGCGGAGCACCGCGTTTGCCAGCAGTTGACTGCCGCCTGCCTTCGGGAGTGTCGGCAGTTGTGCTTCATCAGGCGGTAGTGAGCGCGCCAGGACTGTTACCGTGTACTGGTGTGAATTACAAAAAGGGCAATTCCCCAGAATTAGAAATTTTAGTTACCGTGTACTGGTACTAATAAAAGTCCGCCGGTGTTTTCTGTTGCTCCGTATCGTTATATATCCGCCATGGATCGCTGGATCGCTGACTAACAGGTCTCGTAGAGGCGGCTGCCGCAATAGGGGGTTCACATCCGCGTGTCCCTCCCCGGCCCGGGGGCGAAAAACAAGTCTGCTAGTGTATGTTCATCATGGGAAAAACACAAAACAGGGTGTATTTGACCTTGTTAGCACAACCGGGCGAAACCGCGGTTTTTGCAAATCAGGGTGTAGTGGAGATTATTGCAGAACAAGGTGTTATTCCCCATTATTTTGCCACCTAGAAAATTGCAAATCAGGGAGGATTGTCTTGATTACCTGTCTTAGTACTACGCCCCATACCAGCAGCACCGCGCCAGGTACGTACCAGTACGTTGTACATGCTGATGATGTATTGCGTAGTAGTAACAGTAGCCAGTAGGTAGTAGGATGTTCAGCGCAATGTACAAGCCGGGCGCAAAGAGTCGTCGGGGCCAGGCGGCGCCTTGCTTGCTGCTCGGCCCGGGAACAACCCGGGCACCATGGTGTGATGATGTTGGGCCCGTTTGAACGTTTGAACTCACATGACTGAGGGGGAGCGGTCAACCGTCACTAACCTGGCTCCTCTGCCAATCGTCCGCCCACATCGTGCCGTGTTGGGTGCTCAGGCTACAACACTCCCAAGCGACTGTTCGCGATGGCCACCACGCCCCCCCACCCGCGCCGCCGCGGCCGCAAGCCTTGCTTCCAGGTGCTACGGGCATGGATGATGACGACTTTTGGGCGGACGAGGAGAACGAAGAGCAAGTTGGGCATGGAGGTGGATTGGCTGACCACGCCGTGGGGGGTAACAACGAGAGCACCGAGGACATCGATGGGGAGCATGTGGATGAGGATGAGGACGAGGACGGCGGCGACGAGGACGAAGGCGGGGATGAGGAGGACGAGGGCGAGGGCGACGAGGAACACGTAGACTACGCCGATGGGTCAGTTGGCAAATGTCGCGGGCCGAACTACGACGCGAGTGAGACCATCGCGAGTGAGACTACCAAGCGCAGTCGGAGTGGAAGCAGATTCAAACCCTTGGCCGTCTACAGAAGGGGACAACCCGGCGGTACCTGATCAAGGCGAAGAAGGTGCAGAAGCTGAAGCTATGGAAGTCCCGGCGTTCACCATAGGAGTTGGCTCGTATGGTGAACTCCTATGGTGAACGAGCCAACTCCTATGGTGAACGCCGGGATGAGCCAACTCCTATGGTGAACGCCGGGACTTCCATAGCTTCAGGCGCAAGAGCGCCTGAGCGGCGGCGTGGCCGCGTGGCGCAATAGGCGCAAGAGCGGCGGCGTGGCCGCGTGGCTGCCAGCACCGCTATTGGTGGCAAGGCCCAAGACTCACCAGCGCCTACAGAGAATGACGAGGTGGACAAGGCGCTGAGTGACATCTCCAACACTTTGTTGGGAGTGAAAGGGTCACTGACCAGCCAAGTCGTCCACATCAAAGAGGCAGCAAGCTGAGGCTGCGAAAAAAATTGCAGCTGCAAAGGAAAGGCTTGCAGCCCTGGAAGCTGTCAAACTGCAACTGCAATGTTTCGGTCCCACCAAGTACCCCACAACACACATTTGCATTGCAATCACTGTCTGAGCTGACAGTTATGTCCATGAACTTGGCCAACAATAGAGGATCCATCAGCAACGTCCCTGATGTTGCAACCCTTGCTGCATCTACGCCATTATAATTATTGTGTCACGCACGCGGTAACGATGCTACTACTCCTCCCTCGCTCATTACTATATATTTGAAATTGCTGCCTCTTGTCCATCTGTCATGTCCCTGATGCATCACTGCGCGGCGTATCTCCTATAGATTTATCAGATTTTAAAGCGAGCATGCTGCTGCCATGTTGCAGTTGTATCATTTGTTTGAGCGATCATGCGGCTGCCTTGCTGCACATGTATCACTTTATACTAACAACGAGCATGTTGCTGCCCTGATGCATCCGTATCAGTTTCTAGAGCGAGCATGATGCTGCCCTGATGCAGCCTTTTCAGTTTATACAACGATACTGTTATCATGCGAGGCCTCCTCCGAGTATGGTAGTCGCAGCACGGGCAGGTCCCCGTCCGCGCTCGGCATTGAGAGCTTGACGCGAGCAAGCCTTGTCGCGCCGTCTCTTCACAAGCACGACGGCGGCAATGCCCGCTACAATGGCAGCCATCACACCGTGGCCATCGGCCGACGCGAGCTTGGAGTATATGCATGGGCATGTTGAGGCAGTTTGGGTTCCCCGAGCTGCGTTGGGGTACGCACGGGACGGTGACGATCGTCCCAGCCAGTGCTGGTGGTAGAGAGGGGGCGAGATTAGAGCAGCCGCCCGTCCACCCGCGCCTTTTCTTTTCGTCAAAATATTCAAAAACGAATCGCCGCCGACTCTGCGGGTGCGGCGGATACTGTCACACTTCACGGTGCCGGCCGCAACCGTAAACATGCTGAATTTGCGGGCCCTACGGGCATTTTAGTACCCGTACGAATATTTGCGACTACGGTTACTACGGCCGAAACGGACATGTAACCTCCGGTACCAGGTATCTTGGGCGGCATTCTTTGCCGGGGTGCAGACGGCCAAGTCTGATGCGTCTGCCCGTGCTCATTCCGCACCCTCTTCCACCGGTGAAATTGCTGTTGCGGACGTTTCCTATTATTTCCTTTTAGGGTGGTTTCCTGATCGCGTTGTGCAGCTAGCTCACGATAAAGTCGGGGTCGCGTCCGCGCGTGCGGCACGTGATGGTACTCCTGCGCATGCGTCGCGTCGCTCGTCGGCATGTGTTGCTATGACCCGGGTCATTGGCTGCAAGCGTCCTCGCCGCGGCTGATAGCCTACCCCGGGGCGGGGGTCCCTTTGGTTCCTGGCAGCTAAGTGACTTCGTGGTTCCCTTGGCTCCTTCTTGGTTCTTGGCTCCCTATCCTCCTGCTCGACCTTGGTTTCAGGCTGATGTCTCTCTTTTGCTGGCAACTTTTCATAGTTGATGTTAGTTCTGTTTGTAGTGCGCTTTTGTGAAAGCCCGTATGTAATTAAAATAAAGCTCACGCAGAAACCATATAGTAAAGCATGTACCTGTGGCATTCACACCGGTACCCGCCTATACCAGCAGCAGCAATTATAAGAGCATTACTCGAATGGGCCGACGCCCAAACGGGTAGGGCGGACCTTTCGTGCTGGTCAGTGCCGGGTATTTTCATGGCAGTGTTTTAGATGACGGTGATCGTCCAACAGTGTTGAAAATTATCACACTAGCGCCTCTAATTAATCTTCCAGGATTATCTGTTTGGTTACAGGGAGAGCGTCAAGAGAATGGACGCAAAGTACTGGGGAAGGAAAAAGCCTACATTTAAGCAGAACCCTCTTTTTTTTCCCCCGCCCCCGGGACAGGACTGGCACCAGTGAAACCCTTGCAGCGTCTCTACGACGGCCGTTTGGGCAGCCATCCAGTTACGGAAAGCCCTGGGTAGGCGACGCTCCGTTATAGTCATTAAGCAAATTGCCCTCTTAGCGCCGGGATCTTCCAGGAGTTTTGTTTTTTCGCCCCCGGGACCCCCAGGATGCTTCGGCAATTTGCTTGATGACTATGACCGAGCGTCGCATACCACTACCCAGGGCAGGGCTTTCAGTGACTGGATCCCTGCCGAAACGGCCGTCGTAGAGACGCTGCAAGGGTTTCACGGGTGCCAGTACTGCCTCGGGGGCGAAAAAACAGAGCAGGGCCGAGTCAAAAACCTAGCCTCAGCGTACCATTTATCCTAACCCTGAGAGCTACACCCTCCTACCTACCCCTGCTCCTACGACTACGGCAGGCGGACCCGCGTCACGCCGCCCGCGGCAGCAGGCGAGCGCCCGCGCCTCGTTGGGGTGATATGTATGCTCCGTCTGAAGATCTGGCGGCTACTGCCAGTACGCTGCTGTGATATTTGACCAAAGTCGTCTTCTGCCCTGCTGCGCACTTCAAAGGCCACCACCCTTAGCGGCACCGGGAATCTCAGAATCCTGGTATTTCCTTCGATTTCCGCCACTGATCTCAGCATAGCGCTCGCACAGTACAATGGCGGACCGCAAGGCGGTGATTAAGAATGCCGACATGTCGGAGGAGATGCAGGTCGACGCCATCGACGTCTCCACTCAGGTGGACACCCCCCCCCCCCCCCCCTCCGCTGCCGCCGCCGCTCCCACAGACAAACGCCCACATCGGCAACCACGAGAAACACACAGTACACTATCATCCTGTACTTCATCAGAAGTTGGGTGCTTTAAGCTACCGGAGTTGCACTGTGCCCCTCCGCCCCTCCGCCGCCGGCACCCTGGTCGTCGCGCGCTTGGTCTATCGTCTTCCCGGCGCGGGAGTGTTCTGTTCTGGAATTAATTTTTCTCCCGTCCGTCTATGTCGCCCGTCCTTCGCCAAATCTGGTAACGTCCACCATCCAGCCAGCTGCATCCCTCGTATCATCAGTGCTCGTCACCCGGTTTTCCAAAGAGCGGGGCCGTCTCGGACGGAGTGCAGCCACGACTTGTCAGGGTCCCCGCGGCGGCCCCTCCGCCGCGGTAACATCGAGAGCAAATAACAAGCACAGGTCGAGGGTCAGGGCCCCCCGCGGTTAGTTAGTTTAGCCTTGAGGTAGGCGCCACCTGCGCCGCCTGCTACGTGCCCTGCCTGGGTGACCCGGGACAACTGGCCCTGCCCTTGCATGCCAGTCCGCCCGCCGGGCACTGCAGCTGCAGAACAGCAGCGCTCCGCTGCGGGGCCACACCAGAGTGCCTTGACCGCCGCCGTCTCACAGAAGAAGGAGAGAGGGAGAGGCAGAGAGATCGCGTGCACGCCCTATGTCGCAGTGCATGCGACGGCCGAGTGGCGCCTCTTCACTCCCACCGGGAAGGGCGCCGTCTCACCCGGTTTGCCATGTTGACCAGGCGTTGGAGAAGTACAACGTCGAGAAGGACATCGCGGCCTTCATCAAGAAGGAGTTCGACAAGAAGTACAACCCCACCTGGCACTGCATCGTCGGCCGCAACTTTGGCTCCTACGTCACCCACGAGACGAAGCACTTCATCTACTTCTACCTCGGTGAGTTCTGCTGCCCACCGGACTGCCAGGGATGGAGCGACCGGGTCGTCGCCGCCTGCTGACAATGCCACCGCCCACCCATGCCGCTTGCAGGTCAGGTTGCCGTACTGCTGTTCAAGTCGGGCTCGGGGTACATTGGCGTGCACCGCGCGGTTCAGTGTCCGCCTTAATAATAAATGCTTCTGTGGCAGTGAGAAGACACGTTTATTCATTTTTCCATGCCTCCGTTTCGTGGTCAGTGCCGGGTATTTTCATGGCAGTGTTTCAGATGACGGTGATCGTCCAACAGTGTTGAAAATTATCACACTAGCCTCTAATTAATCTTCCAGGATTATCTGTTTGGTTACAGGGAGAGCGTCAAGAGAATGCACGCAAAGTACTGGGGAAGGAAAAAGCCTACCACACCGGTTCGCGTAGGTACTCGTTTCTGAAGACCGTAAACGGGTCTCAAATCCGAGATGTGTAGCTGGCAACGCTTTTTGGCTACGTGGCACGCGCTACGTGCGTAATATTAGCACGTGACCGCTCGCGCTCCTCCCTCATCATCCCGCCGCCAGCCCCATCCCTGCCCGCGACACACAAGACGAGGCACCTGAACGCCACCGTATGCCTACGTTAGCGCGCTGCTACCGCGGTATGCGCGTGATGGTGCCGGTCGGTGTGTTCGATTGGCATCGGTGGGGCGGGATGGGTTGGCGAGACGGGTGGTCACGTGGGCTCTGAGTTTTCATCAAATGACGTTATATTTGACTGTATCAACCGGATACTAATCACTATTCGCACTCGTTTCGATAGTTGCATCTCAGGATTGTGACCCCGCTATACACAGCTTAAACCCCGGGAGGATTTCATTTTGCGAGTTTCAAAGTTGAGTCTGGTTTGCCAAAAAGGTCGCGCAGGCTGTTTTACACGGTCAAGAGCCGAAATTGGCAGGATGGTTTAGCGATAGTCAGGGAGTCAGGGGGGGCGCTGCGTGGAACGCAGCGAAAACTGGAAGATGGCAGGCTCAGCTGTTCTGGCTGCTTTTATGTCTACTCGTGATGCACCCGAAATAGGGCGCAACAACAGATGCCTAGTTCCCGTACCACTGAGCAGCACTTGTAGCTAAAAGCGGTTAGGTCAAGGAGGGAAACCCCATAAACTAGTTTAGATCATTTCAAAGTTGAGTCTGGTTTTGCCAGTCTTGAGCGAACGGAGAGAGCGGTGGATTGACGGAGAAGAGGTAGCGCCAAGTCATGAAGGAGGCACTGGGAAGGCCACCGCTACGGAGTCTTGTTGGACTTGGAAGTGGCGGAGGGGGGCGATGTGTCCAAAGAAGAACCATGCGCCAGGTGAAGGAAGAACGTTGGGGTCGATGTAGTCCAGAACGACGTCAGAGTTAGTGGCCCAACCGCCTTGGTAGCGAATGTGGGACAATGCACTGTGAGATTCAGATGTGACGTAAATGTGCCCTACTGGTGACGAACGACGACATACGGGGACGATACGGGACGGACGAGGGACGTGGATTTCATACCCAGTAGCGACGACTATCGCGCGCGACCTGTAAAGTACTATATGAATTTCTCGTTTCCATAATTTCATCAAATTGATATGCGCACGCGGGCTCGCGTGTCGCCCTCCGACGCGGAGCACCCGGGCTAAGTACAGGCGGATGTACGCACTCATTGCACATCGCCGCACATCGCTGACCGCACATCGCTGACCGCTGACCCCGCGGTGTGCCGCGCTGTGCGGCACGACGGGCGGAGGTGTGGGCGGATGTAGGTGGTACGGTAGGCGGTAGGTGGTGTTCGTAGGTGCGCGTTTTAATGCAGCCGCCCTAACTGCTGATGATTGTGTAACGCCCCAGCACGCGCATGAAGTATGGGGTCGCCTCACGGTCACCGCCGCTCACCGTTGAATCAAGCGCGGACAGCCGCGCACTCGCATCTGTGTTGCCTGCCGGTGGTGGGTTACATCCACCCCAACTCTCAACCCCCCCCCCCCCCCCCCGCCCCTCGCGCGCGGCAGCAGGCATGCCGGCAAAGGGATGGATAGCGAGTGTGTCGAAGGATGGCGTGTACTCATGCAAGCACTGCCGGGGCAACGTGACGGGCACTTGTGATAAGATGGCGCGAGAGCGGCACTTCCTAAAATTCCCGAACTGTAGCCACTCGTTGAAGCGTGCGGCTAAGTTGCGCCGCAAGGCCGCCTTATCACAAGCAGCAGCAGCAGGGGCGGCAGCAGCAGCAGCAACAACAACAGGGGCGGCAGCAGGAGTAGCTGCAGCCGTCGGAAACGGCCCGCCGGCGCCGGTCTCGGACGACGGCGGCTCGAAGGTGGACGATGTGATGGGCGTGGGGGACGACCCCGTTGGCGAAGACGGTATGGACATCGACGCGCCTGCGTGGCCGCCGGCGGGCGTGGAACCCGCGATGAGGGCGTGATATGGAAAGGCGATTCCGGCGACTTCTACATGAAGGTCATCGCCAAGAAGTTCCGGGGGGTATGGCACTACGGCGTGATAACCGGCGTCGTTACCGAGTGGGTGTTGGAGGACTACGGCGGGGCGACCCAGTGGCGCGCTGTTTTCGAGGACGGGGGCATTGTGGGCCTTCTGCGTTCAGAGGTGAGTGGGCCCGGCCTGCGTGCTGGTGGCACCACTCAACTGCGGTTGTATGGAATCACACGCACCCGCCCGGTCGGCGTGGCAGGTTGTGGAGGCTATGACGGCTGCCCAGGAGCACCCCCCTGTGGATGCGGACGGGGAGGCTCGCTTGGTAACCATCCATGAAGGCGATGACTTGTCCAGTGAATCACGCACCTTGCCCGGCGTGCGGTCAACACAACCCGGCTGGCGGAGGCCAAGCAGAACACTGGCTGCCATGGCGTGTGCCATGTGCATGTGGTCCGGGGCTATGTCAGCATGGTCAACCTCTTCCCCCTCGCGCCGTTCCACCTGTTTTTTTTTGGCTTGGGAAGGGACTTCTGGAGGAAATTTGTCACCGTGCAGGGCCACATTGGATTCCGAGCTATGAAGCAGGAAGACCGGCGCCAGGCTTTAGTCCCGATACCCAGCAACTTTGAACGCGGGTTGCGCCCTTCGTTTGCAGTGTCCAAGAATCGAAAGGTAAACCCCTCCCCCCCCCCCCCCCCCCCGGGCGTGGGCGTGGGCGTGGGCGTGACGGCATTCCCCTCCATGACTGCAGGGTCAGGCAAGGTGACGGTGCAGCCCGGCTGGGTCATGGAGGACTGCTTGCACCACATGGAAACGTTTTCCATTCTTAACGCCGGTCCGCTCCTCGAGGAGGCCCGGGTGAAGGCGATCATGCCCGAGAAGGAGCTCGCGTCCCCAGCGGTGGTGCGTTCGGTGTCACGACTGGCGGTGCTTGGGCACATGTACAAGCGCCTGCAAGGAGCTGCGTGGTTCGTCACGCGGTGGGGGTTGCAGAATGTGGTGACGGAGGAGGACGGCCCCGAGCGCAAGGCGCAGGTGGACGCGCTCACTAGGGAGGGGAGGACTCGATACCCAGCGCGGCGCCAAGGCGCGGCGGCCGGGGCAGCGCGGCGCCAAGGCGCGGCGGCCGGGGCAGCGCGGCGCCAAGGCGCGGCGGCCGGGGCAGCGCGGCGCCAAGGCGCGGCGGCCGGGGCAGCGCGGCGCCAAGGCGCGGCGGCCGGGGCAGCGCGGCGCCAACGCGCGGCGGCCGGGGCAGCGCGGCGCCAAGGCGCGGCGGCCGGGGCAGCGCGGCGCCAACGCGCGGCGGCCGGGGCAGCGCGGCGCCAAGGCGCGGCGGCCGGGGCAGCGCGGCGCCAAGGCGCGGCGGCCGGGGCAGCGCGGCGCCAAGGCGCGGCGGCCGGGGCAGCGCGGCGCCAAGGCGCGGCGGCCGGGGCAGCGCGGCGCCAACGCGAGTGGGATGGGCGGGGCAGCGCGGCGCCAAGGCGCGGCGGCCGGGGCAGCGCGGCGCCAAGGCGCGGCGGCCGGGGCAGCGCGGCGCCAAGGCACGGCGGCCGGGGCAGCGCGGCGCCAACGCGCGGCGGCCGGGGCAGCGCGGCGCCAAGGCGCGGCGGCCGGGGCAGCGCGGCGCCAAGGCGCGGCGGCCGGGGCAGCGCGGCGCCAAGGCGCGGCGGCCGGGGCAGCGCGGCGCCAAGGCGCGGCGGCCGGGGCAGCGCGGCGCCAAGGCGCGGCGGCCGGGGCAGCGCGGCGCCAACGCGCGGCGGCCGGGGCAGCGCGGCGCCAACGCGCGGCGGCCGGGGCAGCGCGGCGCCAAGGCGCGGCGGCCGGGGCAGCGCGGCGCCAAGGCGCGGCGGCCGGGGCAGCGCGGCGCCAAGGCGCGGCGGCCGGGGCAGCGCGGCGCCAACGCGCGGCGGCCGGGGCAGCACGGCGCCAAGGCGCGGCGGCCGGGGCAGCGCGGCGCCAAGACAGCGCATACAGCGGAATCGGCGGAAAGGGATGCATTACAAGTTGTGGACGGCAGGCGCTGAAAACTATGCGGTCATGCCGCAACAACCCCAGCACTGGCTTCTAGATACCTCTGATCTGGCTGGCGGCGGCGGGCTGCGGGATGCAGGGCCGCATGACTGAGGTGGCGGTGCTGGTGAGCCCGGAGAGTCTGCATGCGGCGGAGGCGGCGCAGCCGCATAGGCACTAGACAATGCTCTGAAGCGAGCCCCAATTGTCTGCCCAGCGCCTGCCCCAATGTAACGCACCAGCTTGGCAGCAATTGGCAGCTCTTTTGCCCCCCCCTCCACCCCACAGACACACTACCAATACCAGTTTCTCATCCCGGCGGGCAGTTGATGCGTATACCCAGGCTTGTGCGTCCGCGGTGCGGGGGGGGGGGGGGGGGGGGGGGAATCACTATAGCTAAGCTAGTGATGTGAGATATGAGTGCAGCAACAGATATTGTGCAAGATATAATACGATGGCATGCAAGCGGGTCCCCGCTCTTCCACAATCATTGGCCCTGCTCCCTCTTGCCCCGCCCCCGGTGCCCTTTAGCTGCTCTCAGCATCCCGAGTGGGATGGGCGGGGCAGCGGTTGCTACCGAGTGAGGCGTAGCATCGTTTGCAGTAGCAACGCAGCCTTTCCGGTGTGACGCCGCCTGGATGTAACCCAGCAGTACGCGCAAAGTGCAAGTGCAAGCTGCTGATGGCGGGGATCCCGCGCGCGGGGGGGGGGGGGGGGGGGCAGCGGCTGTGGGATAGGCGGGGCAGCGGTTGCTACCGAGTGAGGCGTAGCATCGTTTGCAGTAGCAACGCAGCCTTTCCGGTTGCATAGTGTGACACCGCTTGGATGTAACCCAGCAGTACGCGCAAAGTGCAAGTGTTACACGTCCGTGTGCCCCACCCAATGACATTGCGCCCGACCTCACTGACGGCATGTCTCGCTCTCCTTCAGCTCCTGGGCCGTCCGCCGCCTCACCCTGCGCACCCTACCAGCCGCGCGTGCCTTCTCGGAAGCCTCACACACGGCGGCGCGAGTCGCGTCGTGGAACGCGTCCCTGACATGGCGGAACTCCGCCCTCACCGTGGCCGTGGTCAGGCAGAGGACTGCCCGCTGATGGGTCGCCATGCATGGGTACTTGGGGCCGCACAAAGCCGGGGTGCCGTCGCAGCAACACTCCCAGTCCGTCCGTTGGCCGCAGTCCACGCATGACGGGCGTCCGGCCAGGACACGCACATGATAGTGCATGTGGCCGCCTCCCGCCACTGCTCGTAGTGCTCCGGTCAACATGGCGACGAGCAAGTCGGCATGTCCCGCAGGTGGCTGCGGGGCGGGTGGCGCGAGCGCAGCCTCGCTCGCCTCGACAACCCCCTCAGCCCGATCAGTCGCCTCGACCACGGCCTCCTCCGCCTCCTGACGCGGCGCACCAGGCGCATCATCGTCGCCTGGCAGGGCGTCCCCCCCCGCAACGGCGCCGTCGGCGGTGGCCGACGCCGTCGTGGCGGGGTGTTGTGAGGAGGTGGCCCTAGACATAGGTGGGGCCGGCACCGCCATGTGTTGCTCCACATGCGGTGCGGTTACTGACGCGACAGCTCCGTCGCACCAGTACCGGCGCCGGCACCCCACGCCTGCTGGGATTACCACCAACCGGCATGTTTCCTTTGGGAGGCGGTTCATCCGCGTCGGAGGTGAGCGGCGGTGCCTGTGTGGGTGTGAATACTGCCCGGCCATTAGGGCTCCCGCCGCCTGCCGCTCCGCCGACCCAAGCCGCGGCGTGTGCTGCGCCCCGCATAGTCGCCTCGAATATAATATACATGACGCGGGGACGGGGGGGGGGGGGGGGGGGGGGGGATTCGTGCGTTTCGTATGTCGGCGGAAAGGCGTGCGAAGCTGCGGCTGGCGAAGGTGGTGGAAATAAGCGTGGCGGCGTCGGCGGCGTATTACCGTGCGTGCATGCGTGCGCAACCCCGCGGCAGCAAGCGCCGGACTCGGCGTGTGCCGGCGGCAGAGCTGCGAAGCCATGGACACGGTACGGGATGCCAAGTCTGGCTAAGCAACTGCCGAGGCTGGCGGCTTAACCCCCATGTCCGGCGGTTAAGGGACGGAAAGTGCGTAGAAGTTGATCGGCAAAGCGGGCATATAAGCCTGGTTGTGCTAGGTTCCTATTAAGTAATGGCGGTTTGTGCTAAGTAATTCGTAGGGGTGGACCATGCAGCGCAGGTAGGGGGCGGTATAAATGAGGCCGGGCACATATACTGCTCCACGAAACGACACTGTCGCACGTGTAGTTGAATAGACGCCCCCCCCCCCCCCCCCCCCCCGCCGGGTCGGCCCGCCGGGTCGGCCCGCCGACCCGCCACGGCATGTAATATCTGTCATGCATCGCCGGGGTATGTGTGAGTGGATGCCCCGCCGCCACACACCCCCCCCCCCCACCCCCCCCCCCCCCCCATTTACACTTGTGCACTCATTAAGTTTGGGCTGGTTTCGGAGCAGTACATGTACGTATGTATATACATACAATGGAACGTAGGACCTGCGCGGAAAGAGGCGGGGCTGGCGGAGTGCGTTGGGGGTGCGTAGAGTAGCGTGTTGGTGAGATTCGGGGTGCATCGGACGCCGGATGCCCATCCACCCAGCGTAAAAGACGCGTACGTAATATTCACACTATATATATTCACACGCAAATGTGTGAAAACCGGACATACCGTGCCGGATGGGTGGGAATACGGCGTCCGATGCAGCCAAAACCCCAGCACCACGCTATTCTATGCACCGCCAATGCACTCCGCCAGCACCGCCTCATTCTCTGTCGATTTCGAAAACGCCTTCACATTATCCACCGCTAATTGCAATTGCCACCGTGTAATGTTGTCACGATGTGCGCACACAACAACACTTACTACCGGTTCCGACGCGGATGGAGGCGAGGCTTGCGGAGTGCGTTGGGGGTGCGTAGAGTAGCGTGCTGCAAATAATTGGGGTGCATCGGACGCCGGATGCCCATCCACCCGGCGTAAAAGACGCGTAATATTCACACTTTATTAACACACAAATGTGTGAAAACCGGACATTCCGTGCCGGATGGGTGGGAATACGGCGTCCGATGCAGCCAAAACCCCAGCACCACGCTATTCTATGCACCGCCAATGCACTCCGCCAGCACCGCCTCATTCTCTGTCGATTTCGAAAACGCCTTCACATTATCCACCGCTAATTGCAATTGCCACCGTGTAATGTTGTCACGATGTGCGCACACAACAACACTTACTACCGGTTCCGACGCGGATGGAGGCGAGGCTTGCGGAGTGCGTTGGGGGTGCGTAGAGTAGCGTGCTGCAAATGATTGGGGTGCATCGGACGCCGGATGCCCATCCACCCGGCGTAAAAGACGCGTAATATTCACACTTTATTAACACACAAATGTGTGAAAACCGGACATTCCGTGCCGGATGGGTGGGAATACGGCGTCCGATGCAGCCAAAACCCCAGCACCACGCTATTCTATGCACCGCCAATGCACTCCGCCAGCACCGCCTCATTCTCTGTCGATTTCGAAAACGCCTTCACATTATCCACCGCTAATAATTGCAATTGCCACCGTGTAATGTTGTCACGATGTGCGCACACAACAACACTTACTACCGGTTCCGACGCGGATGGAGGCGAGGCTTGCGGAGTGCGTTGGGGGTGCGTAGAGTAGCGTGCTGCAAATAATTGGGGTGCATCGGACGCCGGATGCCCATCCACCCGGCGTAAAAGACGCGTAATATTCACACTTTATTAACACACAAATGTGTGAAAACCGGACATTCCGTGCCGGATGGGTGGGAATACGGCGTCCGATGCAGCCAAAACCCCAGCACCACGCTATTCTATGCACCGCCAATGCACTCCGCCAGCACCGCCTCATTCTCTGTCGATTTCGAAAACGCCTTCACATTATCCACCGCTAATTGCAATTGCCACCGTGTAATGTTGTCACGATGTGCGCACACAACAACACTTACTACCGGTTCCGACGCGGATGGAGGCGAGGCTTGCGGAGTGCGTTGGGGGTGCGTAGAGTAGCGTGCTGCAAATGATTGGGGTGCATCGGACGCCGGATGCCCATCCACCCGGCGTAAAAGACGCGTAATATTCACACTTTATTAACACACAAATGTGTAAAAACCGGACATTCCGTGCCGGATGGGTGGGAATACGGCGTCCGATGCAGCCAAACCCCCAGCACCACGCTATTCTATGCACCGCCAATGCACTCCGCCAGCACCGCCTCATTCTCTGTCGATTTCGAAAACGCCTTCACATTATCCACCGCTAATAATTGCAATTGCCACCGTGTAATGTTGTCACGATGTGCGCACACAACAACACTTACTACCGGTTCCGACGCGGATGGAGGCGAGGCTTGCGGAGTGCACTTGCGGTGCACAGACTAGCGGGAGACTAGACCCATTGTCGCTTATTTACAAGCACGGGCGGTGCTGCCAGACATGATCGTCTACGGCCGATATAATATTCACACTAAATTAACATCGGTGCACACCGCCGCACACCGCCGCCGCACACCGCCGCACACCGCTGCGCGCGCACATTCGTCGCACACATTATCCCGGATTCACTCGCCGTATCCATTACGCCGTGCTACTTCAACAATAAACATTGCGAAATTACACCGACACAATGCCGCACCGACTAGCTCTTGACAATACGTGCATATAAATAGTAGTGGCGCGCTGCTCCTCGCCTCCGATGTGTCGTTGACTGCTGCGGAAGGCGGTCGTCGACTGGGTGTTAGTTTCTCCACCTCGGCCGCCCCCCCCCCCCCCCCTTCACCGCTCACAGCGCCATGGCCGACCTCGCCCCCCCGGGCAAACGTGGGCGGCGAGCCTTGTTGTCTCGCGTGTCCGCGCCGCCGGCATCGAGGAGGACGAGAAAGACATGAGGAAACGCGTGACAAGGTGGGCGCGCAACAAAACACTCCATCCTCCACATTAGCACGCACCCACTCGTGGCTAACTTGTGCCGCGCGCAGGTTCGTCCGGGAGCGCCGTTAAGGCCCACCTCAACGCCAAGGCTTCCACAGTGCCAGCGGCGCAACTCGTGGTGGCCGAGGAGGCCGCATCCTCAGCCGCTTAAAGGCGAAACGATTGTGGCTTGTTGTGGGTGTCTGGGCACAGGGGGCGTCCCGACGCGAAGGTAAGGAAGCTCATGGCGGCGTCGTCGACGGCACAGCCTCCCGGGGTGGTGAAGACACTGACGGATGACAAGAAGCGGAAGAGGCCAGTGAAGAAACGCCGAGGTAAGAAACTGACGGTCGCGGAGTCGGAGGCGGAGTCGGAGGCGCAGGCGGAGGCGGAGGCGGAGGCGGAGGCGGAGGCAGCGAGATCGTCGAAGCGGAGGGTCCCGCGGGCACGCAAGAACAAGAACAAGCAGTAGCCCCCGCCCCCTTACCCCCCCCCCCCCCCCCCCCCCCCAGGCGGGAGCGGCTGGCGGCGAGGGGGCTGGGGCTGGGTGGAGCGGCTGGGGCGGGGGGGGGCGGGGCGGGCGTGGTCCCCCCGCCCCCGCACCCCCCCCCCCCCCCCCCCCCGGGCCACATCCCCCGATGGCAGCTGTCGCGAATATTGTAATTCAAACATTCTTCGGCAAACCGCTGCCTGCCCCCGCCCTCCCCCTCGCGAATATTTATGTAACGTGAGCACTCTTTGGCAAAACATGGCAGCCAAACCGCCCATCTGATGACCTTTGATCGGACGGCTGGCAGGCCCGATCAGCAGTACTAGTACTACAAATTCCCCAGTGTTACCAAGTACGTACGGCTGCGATTTGCGCTCCCATGTACTAATAGTCGTAGTTATCCACAGGACGACTCACAGGGTTCGTACTGATACCCGGTACCGGCGTAATAAATATATCGCGTACTACCCGGTACTACACGGACAACCTTGTACCTTGTACGTCAGTGCCATGTACGCTTCACCGGGCTGGTACGACTACCAGAATGATGACAAAAAGGATTTATCGCCCGCCGGCAATAACGCCGGATGTACTCGCACGTAACTGGATGGACGTGCCGCCACCAGCAGCAGCCTTCACGGATAAATAATAGTCGCTAGTAGTAGTGCTTCGTCACCTGTATGTCACATCTGAATCTCACAGTGATGGCACTCCTATGGCATTCGCTGCAGAGGCTGCGCCCTTGCGAAGACTGTGTGAAGTCCAGGAAGTGCCAGCAGGGGGGGCAGCGTTGACTAGACTGATGGCTGCAGACAGCCAGTCTGACATTGTAGCCGCAGTCCAAGGTTTTGACTGCTCGGCTGCCGTGACAGCCCAGAAGTTTGATGCAGCCAAGCCAACAGTAACCAGGGGGACAGATTGGACGTTGTCGATGAAGTGGTGCAAGAGACGTGCCACTCGAGGGTGCTCGGACACCGGAAGGAGAAGTACGCGCAGGTCGTCGGGTCCCCGTCGGCCAGCGCGACCCTTCTCGCGGTACACTTGCAAGGTGATGTTGTAGGTGTCGACATGCACATCTCGCACTCGACAGGAGACGCCATTAAGGCCCCTGGCAAAGAACATGAAGTTGACAACTGAGGCCAAGAGAGCTCGGAAGTCGAGGTGGTACTCTGGGTAAGGAGCAGACACAATTAGCTCGCTCGGCCTTTGCGACGAAGCGATAGGCTACATCCGCAGGCAGAGGGACACGCAAAGGGGCAGCGTCCAGCCGGCGCTGACGCAACATCAGCCCACGCCTTGCTGAAGTTAGGTGCAGACTGTCCTTGGCGATTGGGACGAGGTTGTGCAGCTCGAAGAACGTGTTGATTGCAGACAGGCAGGGTTGCAGCGACTTAGCTGCGATGTGCCCTCGCTCCCCGATCCAGGCAACGTACCGAACGACAGTAGCGGTAGTCGCCTCCAACGGACTGATGTTTTCAGAGTCGTGACAGAACTCCGCGAACTGAGACAGTCTGCCGGCGTAGCTCTTGAGGGTCTGAGCGCTGAGGGAGCTGGAGAGCAGGTCGAGCGTTCGCTGGCCCAGCTCGTCCGAGCCGAACGCGCCCTGCAGCCGGGATCGCAGTGACGCAGCCCACGGAGCGACAGCTGCGGGCTCGTCAATTACGTACGTGCGTCGTTTTACCGACAGAGTTCCACCGGTACGACTACTGTTCGCAAAGTACTCGGCAGTAGCGGTTAGGTTCCCGGCGGTTGGCCGGTAGCTGCTGGACGGGTTTGCAGTAGCCGCAGTACTGGTTTGCGGGGCTAGGTTCAGGTAAGAGGGCCGCCCCGCGCGCCCTTCGCGCTCGTAGCGCCTGTCCCGTGCATAACGTACACGCGCGAAACTTGGTCGTTGCGAACCAGTTGTGACACGTAGTGTAACAACCGACGGACGCAGAGATGGGGTGGTAAGAAAAGCGGTTGGTTGAGCCGCCATGTGCAGGTGTGCGGATGGTTGAGCCGCACTCGGCTGTAGCTGTAAGAAGCGCCGCACCGAGGAAGGTCTAAAGGAAGTCTGTAAGGTGGGGGGGTCAGGCCCTGACACAGGGCGCTCATCTCGCCGTTGCGCTGCAAGGGTGCGTCTTGCGGCGGTCACCGAAAGGTGGCCTCGCAAAGCTCCAGCAGCTCCGACAAAAGGCGCCCTACACCGTCACTCGTGCTCACCTTCGCGGCCACGTCCACGCCCGCCGCCACGTCCTCGCCCACGCCCGCGACCTGCAGCTGCAGCTGCTACTCGGGCAGTAGCGGTTGCCTTTGCGCTGCTGGCAACGGTCGCCTCGAAGACGCGACGCTCGTAGTCCCTCATGAGGTCCCCAAAAATCGCGGAACCTAGATGCTCCGAAGCAGGCTGAAAATGCTGGGCTCGCAGCACGTCCAGCACACCTTGGTCACCGTGCACACGCTTGATCTCATTTAGCCTCCGCAAGAAAGCCAAACGAAAACGAAACGCCTTGTCGATGGCCTCGGCGTGATTCCGAGCTCTCGCGAGGTAGGGGGTGAAGTCCTGGTTAGCGGCAGGGACGTAAGGTAGCAGCTCGTCGAGAGCCACGAAAAGTGCGGCCATGTGGGCCCCGAAACACGACATTCACAAATACTCTTCCTGGGCCGGCAGACGCCGGTCGTCTTGCTTGAGGTACTCGTTCGTTAGGTCGGTGCTCAGGGGGAAGAGTCCAGGCACTCGGCTGACCGGTCGAACGGCCTCGTAACCAGACTCTGCTCTCTGCAGTAGCTCTGGCACCGCGAGGTAGTCATCTTCGGCACTCACGGATTTTGCTCCGACACGGCCGCTCTGGGCTAGCTCTAGCAAGTCGGGGCGCTCTGCGGCTCCCCCGCTGCCTGTCGGCTGTCCCGCGAAGCGCTTCCCGGAGCCGGAGCCATGTGCCCCTTCCCCATCAACAACGCGATCACGAGCCGTCAATTGCGCCACAGCTGTAGCCAACTCTCGCAGTAATGAAGACTGGGCCCTCATATCTGCGTTCAGCGACTCCATCAGCGACTCCATCTGGCATGGTAACGCACGGACGTACGGACGAGAATATCACACTCGGGTGGTGAGCCGGGTGTGGTCTTGAACAACCTGGGGTGACCTTGCTCGCAACTGGTTACGAGACAGTTTTTACATCGCTGCGTGGAACGCAGCGAAAACTGGAAGATGGCAGGCTCAGCTGTTCTGGCTGCTTTTATGTCTACTCGTGCTGCACCCGAAAAAGGGCGCAACAACAGATGCCTAGCTCCCGTACCACTGAGCAGCACTTGTAGGTAAAAGCGGTTAGGTCAAGGAGGGAAACCCCATAAACTAGTTTAGATCATACCCGGGGAACCGGTGTGACATTTAAGCAGAACCCTCTTAGCGCCGGGATCTTCCAGGAGTTCTGTTTTTCCGCCCCCGGGACCCCAGGATGCTTCGGCAATTTGCTTGATGACTATGACCGAGCGTCGCATACCACTACCCAGGGCAGGGCTTTCAGTGACTGGATCCCTGCCGAAACGGCCGTCGTAGAGACGCTGCAAGGGTTTCACGGGTGCCAGTACTGCCTCGGGGGCGAAAAAACAGAGCAGGGCCGAGTCAAAAACCTAGCCTCAGCGTACCATTTATCCTAACCCTGAGAGCTACACCCTCCTACCTACCCCTGCTCCTACGACTACGGCAGGCGGACCCGCGTCACGCCGCCCGCGGCAGCAGGCGAGCGCCCGCGCCTCGTTGGGGTGATATGTATGCTCCGTCTGAAGATCTGGCGGCTACTGCCAGTACGCTGCTGTGATATTTGACCAAAGTCGTCTTCTGCCCTGCTGCGCACTTCAAAGGCCACCACCCTTAGCGGCACCGGGAATCTCAGAATCCTGGTATTTCCTTCGATTTCCGCCACTGATCTCAGCATAGCGCTCGCACAGTACAATGGCGGACCGCAAGGCGGTGATTAAGAATGCCGACATGTCGGAGGAGATGCAGGTCGACGCCATCGACGTCTCCACTCAGGTGGACATCCCCCCCCCCCCCCCCCCTCCTCCGCTGCCGCCGCCGCTCCCACAGACAAACGCCCACATCTGCAACCACGAGAAACACACAGTACACTATCATCCTGTACTTCATCAGAAGTTGCGTGCTTTAAGCTACCGGAGTTGCACTGTGCCCCTCCGCCCCTCCGCCGCCGGCACCCTGGTCGTCGCGCGCTTGGTCTATCGTCTTCCCGGCGCGGGAGTGTTCTGTTCTGGAATTAATTTTTCTCCCGTCTGTCTATGTCGCCCGTCCTTCGCCAAATCTGGTAACGTCCACCATCCAGCCAGCTGCATCCCTCGTATCATCAGTGCTCGTCACCCGGTTTTCCAAAGAGCGGGGCCGTCTCGGACGGAGTGCAGCCACGACTTGTCAGGGTCCCCGCGGCGGCCCCTCCGCCGCGGTAACATCGAGAGCAAATAACAAGCACAGGTCGAGGGTCAGGGCCCCCCGCGGTTAGTTAGTTTAGCCTTGAGGTAGGCGCCACCTGCGCCGCCTGCTACGTGCCCTGCCTGGGTGACCCGGGACAACTGGCCCTGCCCTTGCATGCCAGTCCGCCCGCCGGGCACTGCAGCTGCAGAACAGCAGCGCTCCGCTGCGGGGCCACACCAGAGTGCCTTGACCGCCGCCGTCTCACAGAAGAAGGAGAGAGGGAGAGGCAGAGAGATCGCGTGCACGCCCTATGTCGCAGTGCATGCGACGGCCGAGTGGCGCCTCTTCACTCCCACCGGGAAGGGCGCCGTCTCACCCGGTTTGCCATGTTGACCAGGCGTTGGAGAAGTACAACGTCGAGAAGGACATCGCGGCCTTCATCAAGAAGGAGTTCGACAAGAAGTACAACCCCACCTGGCACTGCATCGTCGGCCGCAACTTTGGCTCCTACGTCACCCACGAGACGAAGCACTTCATCTACTTCTACCTCGGTGAGTTCTGCTGCCCACCGGACTGCCAGGGATGGAGCGACCGGGTCGTCGCCGCCTGCTGACAATGCCACCGCCCACCCATGCCGCTTGCAGGTCAGGTTGCCGTACTGTTGTTCAAGTCGGGCTCGGGGTACATTGGCGCGCACCGCGCGGTTCAGTGTCCGGCTTAATAATAAATGCTTCTGTGGCAGTGAGAAGACACGTTTATTCATTTTTCCATGCCTCCGTTTCGTGGTCAATGCCGGGTATTTTCATGGCAGTGTTTCAGATGACGGTGATCGTCCAACAGTGTTGAAAATTATCACACTAGCCTCTAATTAATCTTCCAGGATTATCTGTTTGGTTACAGGGAGAGCGTCAAGAGAATGCACGCAAAGTACTGGGGAAGGAAAAAGCCTACCACACCGGTTCGCGTAGGTACTCGTTTCTGAAGACCGTAAACGGGTCTCAAATCCGAGATGTGTAGCTGGCAACGCTTTTTGGCTACGTGGCACGCGCTACGTGCGTAATATTAGCACGTGACCGCTCGCGCTCCTCCCTCATCATCCCGCCGCCAGCCCCATCCCTGCCCGCGACACACAAGACGAGGCACCTGAACGCCACCGTATGCCTACGTTAGCGCGCTGCTACCGCGGTATGCGCGTGATGGTGCCGGTCGGTGTGTTCGATTGGCATCGGTGGGGCGGGATGGGTTGGCGAGACGGGTGGTCACGTGGGCTCTGAGTTTTCATCAAATGACGTTATATTTGACTGTATCAACCGGATACTAATCACTATTCGCACTCGTTTCGATAGTTGCATCTCAGGATTGTGACCCCGCTATACACAGCTTAAACCCCGGGAGGATTTCATTTTGCGAGTTTCAAAGTTGAGTCTGGTTTGCCAAAAAGATCGCGCAGGCTGTTTTACACGGTCAAGAGCCGAAATTGGCAGGATGGTTTAGCGATAGTCAGGGAGTCAGGGGGGGCGCTGCGTGGAACGCAGCGAAAACTGGAAGATGGCAGGCTCAGCTGTTCTGGCTGCTTTTATGTCTACTCGTGATGCACCCGAAATAGGGCGCAACAACAGATGCCTAGTTCCCGTACCACTGAGCAGCACTTGTAGCTAAAAGCGGTTAGGTCAAGGAGGGAAACCCCATAAACTAGTTTAGATCATTTCAAAGTTGAGTCTGGTTTTGCCAGTCTTGAGCGAACGGAGAGAGCGGTGGATTGACGGAGAAGAGGTAGCGCCAAGTCATGAAGGAGGCACTGGGAAGGCCACCGCTGCGGAGTCCTGTTGGACTTGGAAGTGGCGGAGGGGGGCGATGTGTCCAAAGAAGAACCATGCGCCAGGTGAAGGAAGAACGTTGGGGTCGATGTAGTCCAGAACGACGTCAGAGTTAGTGGCCCAACCGCCTTGGTAGCGAATGTGGGACAATGGCACTCCTATGGCATTCGCTGCAGAGGCTGCGCCCTTGCGAAGACTGTGTGAAGTCCAGGAAGTGCCAGCAGGGGGGGCAGCGTTGACTAGACTGATGGCTGCAGACAGCCAGTCTGACATTGTAGCCGCAGTCCAAGGTTTTGACTGCTCGGCTGCCGTGACAGCCCAGAAGTTTGATGCAGCCAAGCCAACAGTAACCAGGGGGACAGATTGGACGTTGTCGATGAAGTGGTGCAAGAGACGTGCCACTCGAGGGTGCTCGGACACCGGAAGGAGAAGTACGCGCAGGTCGTCGGGTCCCCGTTGGCCAGCGCGACCCTTCTCGCGGTACACTTGCAAGGTGATGTTGTAGGTGTCGACATGCACATCTCGCACTCGACAGGAGACGCCAGTAAGGCCCCTGGCAAAGAACATGAAGTTGACAACTGAGGCCAAGAGAGCTCGGAAGTCGAGGTGGTACTCTGGGTAAGGAGCAGACACAATTAGCTCGGCCTTTGCGACGAAGCGATAGGCTACATCCGCAGGCAGAGGGACACGCAAAGGGGCAGCGTCCAGCCGGCGCTGACGCAACATCAGCCCACGCCTTGCTGAAGTTAGGTGCAGACTGTCCTTGGCGATTGGGACGAGGTTGTGCAGCTCGAAGAACGTGTTGATTGCAGACAGGCAGGGTTGCAGCGACTTAGCTGCGATGTGCCCTCGCTCCCCGATCCAGGCAACGTACCGAACGACAGTAGCGGTAGTCGCCTCCAACGGACTGATGTTTTCAGAGTCGTGACAGAACTCCGCGAACTGAGACAGTCTGCCGGCGTAGCTCTTGAGGGTCTGAGCGCTGAGGGAGCTGGAGAGCAGGTCGAGCGTTCGCTGGCCCAGCTCGTCCGAGCCGAACGCGCCCTGCAACCGGGATCGCAGTGACGCAGCCCACGGAGCGACAGCTGCGGGCTCGTCAATTACGTACGTGCGTCGTTTTACCGACAGAGTTCCACCGGTACGACTACTGTTCGCAAAGTACTCGGCAGCAGCGGTTAGGTTCCCGGCGGTTGGCCGGTAGCTGCTGGACGGGTTTGCAGTAGCCGCAGTACGGGTTTGCGGGGCTAGGTTCAGGTAAGAGGGCCGCCCCGCGCGCCCTTCGCGCTCGTAGCGCCTGTCCCGTGCATAACGTACACGCGCGAAACTTGGTCGTTGCGAACCAGTTGTGACACGTAGTGTAACAACCGACGGACGCAGAGATGGGGTGGTAAGAAAAGCGGTTGGTTGAGCCGCCATGTGCAGGTGTGCGGATGGTTGAGCCGCACTCGGCTGTAGCTGTAAGAAGCGCCGCACCGAGGAAGGTCTAAAGGAAGTCTGTAAGGTGGGGGGGTCAGGCCCTGACACAGGGCGCTCATCTCGCCGTTGCGCTGCAAGGGTGCGTCTTGCGGCGGTCACCGAAAGGTGGCCTCGCAAAGCTCCAGCAGCTCCGACAAAAGGCGCCCTACACCGTCACTCGTGCTCACCTTCGCGGCCACGTCCACGCCCGCCGCCACGTCCTCGCCCACGCCCGCGACCTGCAGCTGCAGCTGCTACTCGGGCAGTAGCGGTTGCCTTTGCGCTGCTGGCAACGGTCGCCTCGAAGACGCGACGCTCGTAGTCCCTCATGAGGTCCCCAAAATTCGTGGAACCCAGATGCTCCGAAGCATGCTGAAAATGCTGGGCTCGCAGCACGTCCAGCGCACCTTGGTCACCGTGCACACGCTTGATCTCATTTAGCCTCCGCAAGAAAGCCAAACGAAAACGAAACGCCTTGTCGATGGCCTCGGCGTGATTCCGAGCTCTCGCGAGGTAGGGGGTGAAGTCCTGGTTAGCGGCAGGGACGTAAGGTAGCAGCTCGTCGAGAGCCACGAAAAGTGCGGCCATGTGGGCCCCGAAACACGACATTCACAAATACTCTTCCTGGGCCGGCAGACGCCGGTCGTCCTGCTTGAGGTACTCGTTCGTTAGGTCGGTGCTCAGGGGGAAGAGTCCAGGCACTCGGCTGACCGGTCGAACGGCCTCGTAACCAGACTCTGCTCTCTGCAGTAGCTCTGGCACCGCAAGGTAGTCATCTTCGGCACTCACGGATTTTGCTCCGACACGGCCGCTCTGGGCTAGCTCTAGCAAGTCGGGGCGCTCTGCGGCTCCCCCGCTGCCTGTCGGCTGTCCCGCGAAGCGCTGCCCGGAGCCGGAGCCATGTGCCCCTTCCCCATCAACAACGCGATCACGAGCCGTCAATTGCGCCACAGCTGTAGCCAACTCTCGCAGTAATGAAGACTGGGCCCTCATATATGCGTTCAGCGACTCCAACGTCGGCTCGGCGACGGGTTCTTCTCCATCTGGCATGGTAACGCACGGACGTACGGACGAGAATATCACACTCGGGTGGTGAGCCGGGTGTGGTCTTGAACAACCTGGGGTGACCTTGCTCGCAACTGGTTACGAGACAGTTTTTACATCGCTGCGTGGAACGCAGCGAAAACTGGAAGATGGCAGGCTCAGCTGTTTTGGCTGCTTTTATGTCTACTCGTGCTGCACCCGAAAAAGGGCGCAACAACAGATGCCTAGCTCCCGTACCACTGAGCAGCACTTGTAGGTAAAAGCGGTTAGGTCAAGGAGGGAAACCCCATAAACTAGTTTAGATCATACCCGGGGAACCGGTGTGACATTTAAGCAGAACCCTCTTAGCGCCGGGATCTTCCAGGAGTTCTGTTTTTCCGCCCCCGGGACCCCCAGGATGCTTCGGCAATTTGCTTGATGACTATGACCGAGCGTCGCATACCACTACCCAGGGCAGGGCTTTCAGTGACTGGATCCCTGCCGAAACGGCCGTCGTAGAGACGCTGCAAGGGTTTCACGGGTGCCAGTACTGCCCCGGGGGCGAAAAAACAGAGCAGGGCCGAGTCAAAAACCTAGCCTCAGCGTACCATTTATCCTAACCCTGAGAGCTACACCCTCCTACCTACCCCTGCTCCTACGACTACGGCAGGCGGACCCGCGTCACGCCGCCCGCGGCAGCAGGCGAGCGCCCGCGCCTCGTTGGGGTGATATGTATGCTCCGTCTGAAGATCTGGCGGCTACTGCCAGTACGCTGCTGTGATATTTGACCAAAGTCGTCTTCTGCCCTGCTGCGCACTTCAAAGGCCACCACCCTTAGCGGCACCGGGAATCTCAGAATCCTGGTATTTCCTTCGATTTCCGCCACTGATCTCAGCATAGCGCTCGCACAGTACAATGGCGGACCGCAAGGCGGTGATTAAGAATGCCGACATGTCGGAGGAGATGCAGGTCGACGCCATCGACGTCTCCACTCAGGTGGACATCCCCCCCCCCCCCCCCCCCCCCCCCCCTCTCCGCTGCCGCCGCCGCTCCCACAGACAAACGCCCACATCTGCAACCACGAGAAACACACAGTATAGTATCATCCTGTGTATCTCATCAGAGGTTGCGTGCTTTAAGCTACCGGAGTCGCACTGTCCCCCCCCCCGCCTCCGCCGCCGGCACCCTGGTCGTCGCGCGCTCGGTCTATCGTCTTCCCGGCGCGGGAGTGTTCTGTTCTGGAATTAATTTTTCTCCCGTCCGTCTATGTCGCCCGTCCTTCGCCAAATCTGGTAACGTCCACCATCCAGCCAGCTGCATCCCTCGTATCATCAGTGCTCGTCACCCGGTTTTCCAAAGAGCGGGGCCGTCTCGGACGGAGTGCAGCCACGACTTGTCAGGGTCCCCGCGGCGGCCCCTCCGCCGCGGTAACATCGAGAGCAAATAACAAGCACAGGTCGAGGGTCAGGGTCCCCGCGGTTAATTAGTTTAGCCTTGAGGTAGGCGCCACCTGCGCCGCCTGCTAGGTGCCCTGCCTGGGTGATCCGGGACAACTGGCCCTGCCCTTGCATGCCAGTCCGCCCGCCGGGCACTGCAGCTGCAGAACAGTAGCGCTCCGCTGCGGGGGCATACCAGAGCGCCTTGACCGCCGCCGTCTCACAGAAGAACGAGATAGGGAGAGGCAGAGAGATCGCGTGCACGCCCTATGTCGCAGTGCATGAGACGGCTGAGTGGCGCCTCTTCACTCCCACCGGGAAGGGCGCCGTCTCACCCGGTTTGCCATGTTGACCAGGCGTTGGAGAAGTACAACGTCGAGAAGGACATCGCGGCCTTCATCAAGAAGGAGTTCGACAAGAAGTACAACCCCACCTGGCACTGCATCGTCGGCCGCAACTTTGGCTCCTACGTCACCCACGAGACGAAGCACTTCATCTACTTCTACCTCGGTGAGTTCTGCTGCCTACCGGACTGCCAGGGATGGAGCGACCGGGCCGTCGCCACCTGCTGACAATGCCACCGCCCGCCCATGCCGCTTGCAGGTCAGGTTGCCGTACTGCTGTTCAAGTCGGGCTAGACACCACCAGCCTGCGGATGCCTCGCAGCAGCGCCGCCACAGAGCTGACGCATCGCGGCCGAGCCCCCGTCCGATGCAGAAGGCCTGAGGGCTCTGGATGTTGGGATTGGAATGCGGCTGCAGCATTGCATTGTGAAATGGGGAAGGGTGTGGGGGGGGGGGGGGAGGGGGCGCACTGCGGGCGGCACCATGCGGCTACAAAATAGGACCTCACGGTCGATAGCCGGAAAGCCGTTCTGTGGCTCAAGAACATCTGGGCGGGGTACGCTACAGATGCGGGCGGCGGCCGTGCGGTTGTGTGGCTGTCTGTAAGCAACTCCAAAGCGACCAGGTGTGGGTAGAGCGCCGCCGAGGCAATGGGCAGCCGCTTTGCGGGCACAAGCTGCCGTCGGTGTGCCGGGCTTGGGAGCGAGGTGGGCTGCCGGGATGGGGACGGCTCCAAGCCCCCGCAGGTGGTGGCTGGATGCTTCAAGAGTGCGGTGGTTGTGTTGGTGGAAGTGTCTGTGCATCAGACAGCTGTTGGCTGGATGATGTGGCAGTGGCCTGAGGGTAAGCTGCCGGAGTGAGAGTGAGAGCTGGCACTTGAGGGCAAGCTATCTGGGCATCAGTTGGCGGCTACCCTGCTGCCCACTTGCGCCACAAGCGGTGCAACCTCGCTGTGCGCAATGCGCCGTGTGTGCTTGGGGGGGAGAGGGGGGGCACTATACACGATGCAGCACTATCCATGTCACCGCGTGCCCTCTCATGCGGGCGGTCGGGCAGCTAGCAGTCACCCGATGCATGCTGTCGAAGTGCCCGGTTCCCTATTGCGATGTGGCTGAGCGGTGAGTCTGAAGCCGGAAGGTGAGCGTGGCCAGCGGGACTCGCTTGCTGACGAGCTATGTTGCTTGGACGAATCCCGCTGAAGTCATATTTTGTCCCGTGATTGAGGTTGTGGACAAAGGATATCAAAAAATGTGTGGTTGAGCACTCGGGTTTTGGCTCCCTGGCCCGGAGGTAGCTAAGGGGCACCGCAGGACCTCTGAGTAGGTCACCAGCCTAAGCTTTGTCTCATGAGATTGAAAATGACACCACACGGTGAATAACATCTCTAGACTGCTGGCCATGCAGAGGGTCGTAGGCACCGTCCACCAACGGCGGACATCATGGGTGCGTACAGCAAGAGGCAGCGCATCTATCAGCACCCTCTTGAGGACATGCAGGAGCATGTGAGGGGCTGATTCACTGGCGCGCTGGGAGACCGCGAGCTGAGATACTCCGCGAAGCCGCGAGGATTGCCTGTGTAAAGTGGCATGCGTAGTGCATGGAGTCCGGCATGACGAGGTACGATCTCGTTCCAGACGAAAGTCGACTCCCCGCACTGCGCTGTCCATGCGCTTGGGCAACCGAGTGCGGCTGAAGGCAGAGCAGAGCAATAGCCCCACCTCGCAAGATGGCCGTGATGGTGATTCCCAGGCGGGGCTGCATGCCGCCCCTGTGCAAGCATGAGATATGAAAGGCACACGGGCACGCTCGCGGGTGGGGGTTGGGCGGGGGGGGGGGGGGGGGGGGTGATCAGTGACAATCCCCGACGATTGCTCGTACCGGATAATGGGTGGGTGTGTGCGTGTGTGGGAGGGGGAGGGGATGCGAAGACCAGGCTTTGGTTGTTAATGTCAGGGAGAGAGGTGCAGGCATTAAGACCTGCTGTATATAAACTGTTGGCAGAGTAATGTTGCGAGACACTCGACCGTGCCTCCGCCCTCCACATGTTGGCAACGCCGACAAATTACATCCAAAATGTTCTGATCTTGTATACAATGCCGACCAAGGAGGCCGGGGGGGGGGGGGGGGGGGGGGGGTGTGAATGCACCCGGGCCCCAAGCCACCACGACAAGCGGTGAACGATTCAGTGCTTCTTAAATCGACGCTCCAGAACGCAGATTCAGGGTCAGGGTGCATACACAATTGCCGCTGCGTGCGTGATGGAGCAGGTCGGCAGCCTGGAGCTGGAGTCCAAGATCGCCAACATCCTTCTGTCAAACCGCCACCGGGCAGCTGTGGACTGGTTTCTGGTGCTGCAAAGTGGTGAGCCGCGCTATTCCACCAGGGCGGTGCAAAACGAATGCACCGCCGCTCCGGGGTCACTGCAGGAGGCGGCGAGCCGAATATCCGCGCACGGTACCACAGTTCACGCCATCGAGCGCCCGCGCGTAGCGCACGAGATGAACACCTCCGTCTGGCCTGCCTACGAGCCATTGCAAACCGTCACTCTTCAGACGCTCATGCAGCGGGTCTTTGATCAGCATCTCAGCTGGAGGGACTGTGCGGACGCGGTCGAGCAGGCAGAGCAAAGGAACGGTGCTCAGTACCATGTCATCGTGCGCATGCGGGACATCTCACTGATTCTGCGCCCATTCCTTCTGGAGCAGCCGCTGCGCCGCATGATGGCCTCGGTTGACCCCGGTGGGCGGGGCCGGCCGCGGTCGCCCAGAGCGGCCGTTTCCATGGTGAGCTCTCTCCCTGTGCTGACCAAGGCGTGCTCTGCATGGGGCGGCTAGGCCGACAAGACTATGCTGATTCCCCGCAAGCACATGGACAGCGCACTGCGCGGCCCGGCAGACCACTTTCCATTCAGCAATCAAGGGGACTGGCGTAGGCTCCGGGTGACAAACAGCGAGACCTACCTCAAGTACGTCCCGGACATGCTGGGCGTGCCGGTGTTTGCCCAGGAAGATCCGGCTTTGATGCCAGTGACCAGTGGCCGGTGCGAGTCCAGCGACACGTTTTGCTTGATGGTAAGACTGAAGGACTTCCGTCGACCGCAGATGTCTGGGGTGTCCTACAAGCAGTGACGAAAGAATATGTGCTTGAGCTTCAAATGTGTGTGTGTGTGTGCATGTACATGGCGGCACTAGCATGCGTAATCTCCAAGTCCCCGACATCTACATAAACTAATGTGGGGACGACCTAGGTATATAATATGACAATCAGTGATTCAGTAGTCACTGCGAACTAAACAGAATAAATAACTGTTTCATTATATTTACGATATATGTCATATATCATATATATCATTATATAGTGTGTATATATATATATGATATATGCTTATTGATGAGCTCGCAGCGGCACTGACGTCGACTGCTCCGAAACCACATTAATTGATTATGCTGTCGCGTCTGACCGGATATTCTGAGCGCAGGCAATGTATCACCGCGACATCATGTAGTACGGCATTTCGTCGCGTCGCGTGGTCAGCAGTGCCGCGAGGCCGCGCCATACCATACTAGCGACTACCTGTACTCATCGGCATAGAGCGCATCAGCACGCGGCAGCGGCAGCGGCGGGGCGCCTGGAGTTTCCTGCCCGTTGCGACTAATGTCCACTCGTGCAGCTCCGGACTGAACCGCATCAGCTGCTAGACCCTCCGGTAGGTGGGACAGACGAGCAGAGAGCTTACTGCTCAATAGGAATCGTATGGCATGCATGGGTGACTAGCGACCAAGGGGGCTGATGGACGCAGCACCCTAGGCGAGCTGGCAAATTATGGAACCTAGTCCTCATGGCTGCGGCGTGGCGTTGGAGAGGTTCCGGAGCGAGGGGGCGTCCTTGGCCCTGAACGACTTCGGCGTCGGGGGCGAGGGCGAGGGCGAGGGCAGCTTTACCGTCTTGGTGCAGAACCTCCAAAAAAAACCTGGCCTGGCGGGCGCGTTGATTGCGCAGCACGCGCCGGACGTGATGCCAGCCCAGGAAATCAGCCTCTCGAGCGAGGACCCGGCCCAGTTCGGCGACGCGCACAACACATCACGGATGGGCTACGGGACAGCGATCCACGACAGCAGTGGTGCTCCGGCCAACGTGCGCCGCGTGGAGAGCCCAGTGGCGGAATTCGGCGGGTTTGTCCGGAAGAAGACGACCGTCGCCGAGTGCGGCGGTGCCGTGGAGTGCGTTTCGTTCCACGGCTACAATGGCACGCCTTTCCGAGACGTGCGCAGTTTGGTGGCGCACGTCCAGGCAGTGGTGGCAGTCCTTGGCTCCGGGCCGGTAATCTTTGCCGGGGACTTCAACACTTGGACGGCGGCGCACCTGGCGGCCGTGAGCGCAGAGCTCGGGGCAGTGGGGTTCCAGCTGGCGTTCTCGTGGCCGTACCCCGGACGCGATCACCCACTGGACCACGCCTTCCTTCGCGGATTGCAACTACTGCGCAGCTCGACACTGGAGTCCGCGGCCGATCACATAGGAGCCCTCCTGGTTCTCACAGCTTTACCAATAGCCCCGGCTAGGGGCTGAGACGCGTCCTCCTGGGCATGGGCCGCCATTCCGCCATTCCCCTCTCCGCCGCGAGCACTTTTATTGTTTCCATTATCATCATCAAAGACTGCTACTCCGCAAGAGCGCCAGAGCGCCTATATACTGCGGGTATTCATCCTGCGTTCTCTCAAAGCAGACTTCCGCCTGCTTGAGAACTTGAGCGACACGATGATATAATAGACGAGGATCTACGTCTAGAGGATAATAAGCGGTGCCCAGTCTAATGCGTCGACACTGCGCGATGGCTGGTGAACTGGCTACCTTGCACGAATCCGGTTCCTAACCAGGGTAAGGAGATTAAGTAGTCAGATACATATGCATGCTTCTGACGTCTCTATACACAGCCGGGGGTGTGTTTACCGGGGTTTCAGAGCGTGGCGGACCTATGGCTGGCTCATTGAGGTAGGACAACAGTCTCAGTTAAATCCCTCTTGATTAATCATCAGAAGCAGACTGCGCCCTGAAGTTATGCCGCCTCCCACCACCTTTGAACCCTTCGCACGCGCACGGCGCCAGCAGCGGTAGCCTCACCTCGGCCAGCGCGCAGTTCTACTCTCGCTTTGCCACGCCAGACAGGTTGTTTGGCACCCAATCACCCGTACGCATATGGGGCATGGCAAGGCGCAACTGAGCTGCCACACTGCAGACAAACATCAACATATGTGTGCCGACAGATGGGCACACGCGCGGCTCAGTCAAGCAGGGAGGTGCAGAACACGTGACTAAAAAAGAATCTTTCCAGGTTTTAAAAGCATGTAAACATGCCATCATTACCATCGCACACGCTTGTGTTTTGTAAAGAATTGGGGACATCTGGATTTTATTGCGTAGGATTTCGGGGGTACTCGCATCGCACCCTTCACAACGTTTTGAAGGCATGTAGCACACCTGGCACATAGATGACATCGTACTAATAACGGCTGCATAAATACGATTTGATCGCACCACAAAACGTCGCCAATGCCCATCATTGTGATAGGTCTCATTCTGCGTGCAGCTAGTGCCTATGATCATTTCGATGATGATGTCAAAGCAAAGTAGTGAACAAGGAATGTACCTTGTGTAAAATTGAAGATGTCAAATGTTTCCTCCTTTTCACTCAGCTAGTGTTGAATTCGTTAGCGCTGTTGCTTTGCGAGAAGAGACGTGAGGCCAAATAACCGCCAATCTTCGCTATTTCGCGTGGCACAGTCATATTATGGATGTAGCGCAGCATCGAACCTTCGTCCAAAGGCATCACATACCTGGTACACGGGGATTTCCATGGCAGCACTGTCGCGTCATGTTGCGATGTGCGCAGGAAAAGCCAGAATTGTGCGGAGTAGTATACGTACGCTCAAAAATCAATAAGACTTATCAAAATTATACACACGTCTGCTCTACAGCAAAATTATGTGGATGCTCTTCTGGGTATACTTTTGCTGATTGGGTCCGCCGTCATCAGAGAAGGAATCCATTGTCTCTGAGAAGGAATGTCATGATAGAGTGAGTATATGATATGCGCTTGGACAATTCAACAGCATGTGTGTATATGTGTACATATATGTATATATATATATATGTGTGTGTGTGTGTGTGTGTGTGTTGTTTCGTGTGCTGTGCGCTCAAATCCACCACAGAGCTGTTGTGTACCTGATGCTGCGTTTTTTTGTCCAGGTACCAGGTTCCCTATCATGCAGCCACGCCACGTCTGTATACACATGGGCAAAAAGTGCAGCATAGGTTGCAAAACAGCTCTGTGGTTGATTTGAGCGCACAGCACACAAATAACACTTTGACTCAAATGGAGGGGGGAGAGGGGGGGGGGGGGGGGGGTCCGCCCCATGGCTGCCGAGGTATATCAACAATTATACATCAATGCTGCTTGGCGCACGGTATGGGGTCTGTGGCGAGCTAGCGGGTTCTCACACACAACTCGGTCGTTCGCCCTGCCAACCTCGAAAATGTCGCAATAAAAAACATGAATGACCTTCTTGCGATCTTTATAATCGGAATTAGACGTTCTGGGGTGTTTCTGAGAGCCTGCTGCTCTCAGGCCCATAACTTGATTATTGCTAAACATTGAAACGAAAATGCTTTCATGGTTCAGTAGCCCCCTTTCGCGGTCCTTTTTTTCCCGGGATGCCGACCGACCACTTCATTGTCGGTGGGGGCACATAATATTTGGGCCGTGTTATGGGCCATGAAATAGCGCATGTTGGCATGTGTGAGGATCTGTTGGAAGGGGCTTCTCGCCTTGGCGACCGCACAGCCATTTTGACTTTGCCAACTCGGCATATACAAAATTTTCCACACTGGCGCACTGATATCGGAGCCTTCGGAGAGGAGCGAGACGAGCCGTGCTCCGCCCACGGTGGTGGTGATATAAGCACGCACCGACAAAATATGAGAGCACTTTCTTTCTATGCTGGTGTAGTGCTGCTTTGATTTCGCGGCGCGTAAGAAACGGCGCGCGCTCCGCCCATTGTGCACCTCAAAAACTTATTTTAAGTTTGGACTACACATGGAGTAAACATTATTATAACAATCTTGGCACGTCCTGATAGAAACGCCATGTATTGCAAAATGTAATGACATTGTTATATACGTCTTGGGCTCATGCTGATGTGTCATGCAGCAGTCCATACGTCTCACACGTGCACCCGCGACTGGGAGTGCGCGCACATGTAGTTGGCATGTGTTGGCTGCCGCCAAGCCAACGTATCGCTCCTGCCATCCTGTTTCCCCATGCTGCGCCGCCCATTTTATATTTAGATGATTGTAGCTTTGTCCTCGAGACTATAACGCCTTTGCAGAAACAATACTATTGCAATAAGTCCGATAACCGCGCGGAAGCAACGGCCGCCTTCGCCTCGGCTTTGGGGCGGGCCTGCTTACTGTACAAGGCACAGTAGCCCCGTGACCACAGAGCACCATTGCCTGGCTGTCAAGGCGAGTATACCTGTGGATGATAAATTTCTACTGTAACATTCAAAGACTTATGTGGACTAGTAAATTTTCGACGATTGGCGCGCGCGCGCGCGACGCCCAGCGGCGGCGCGCGCGCCTCATCGTCCGCACGCTCGCGCTGCGTGCTGCTGACGACGACAGCTGACGTGCTGCCCGCCCGCGGCGCGATTGCGCGACCGCCGGTTCGACGAGAGTCGTAGATAATAGAGACCACGCGCAACGAGCTCGTCGCCACTCGCCAGCTAAATCCCAATGGCGCTGACAAGCGCGTCTGGTCCGCCATCTCGTGTTCATCGACTGAGGCGCAGCAAGTCCATTCTGTCGTTGATATTCGTTAGGATTAGCGCTAGTCGGGTTTTGGTGGTTGGGCATTGATCTAGTCCTAGTTGTTGCTGCTGCTGCTGAGTTGGCGCACTGTCACTGCCAGCCGCTATAGGCGAGCGCACGCAACATCGCTGTTGTCTGATCGCCGAGTCCTGTATTCCCAGCCCGGACGACAGCGTCCACGATTAGCGGCAGAAAGCAGTCACTCAGCACGTGACCTCCAAGGACGATACCAATATAGAGAACGACAACATGGCCGACAAGGTTCAGAGCACCGAGCAGAAGCCGGTAGCAGATGCGCCAGCCTCCACGCAGCAACACTTCGACGACAAGTTGGATAACAACGCGGCGATGCAAAAAACCGCAGACCGCGCGCAGGGGCTGTTTGTGAAGATGGTGCGGCAGGCCCCTGTCCCGCCGGCCTTCATCCCCACCGATGCCTTCCTTCCCCACTCCGTCTACTCCACTTTCCCAAAGCTCCGGACTATAATATCTAGTCCTCTTATTACAGGCATATGCAAGCAATGCTCGACCGAATACGGCCTCGGGAATAGTTCCGGCCGGCAAGTGCGTATATCATGTGTTTCACTACAGTAGCAATAATAATAATACGCGCGTCGTAGTCTCCTGGTACGTCTCGTCTCGCTTAACCCCGCACTACATTATGCCCTACTTGAGCGGTCACTCACCCTTGCGCAACGGCTGGATTCGTTATTGTCGCGTCCGAATGTGACAGGGACTCAAGCCGCTGGAGAGTTTTTGCTGCTGTGCACCAAACGTCTGCGGTCTGCGCGGTGTCGTCCTTGTGCTGTCCATCCTGCAGGTGCGCGGTGGCTCATCGCCTGATTCGCTTTGGCCGCTAGCTGCGTGTACTGCCGTGCTGCGCTGCCCCCACCCGGGCTCGCACCTGCTCGGCTGCTCCCGTTCAGCTTCGCTGGTTGACGCACGCTGACCTCTCGTCGCGATGACCTCTGTCGCGCTGCGAGCATCGTTGACGAGATGCGTCGACACGCCTCGGCCAATTTAGGCTGCCTGCAATTAACCTGGCTGTATGCCACCGCGGAGCTCCATGAGAAGAAAAAAACTATGTAGACTATGTCAGAGTAGGATACTACGAACGACGAAAATCTGACCGGAGTGTCGTGGTAGAGCGACCATACGTAAGCGAGCGAGATCTAGGTACCGGCCCCGGTATGGGCGAGATACCGGGACATGCCGGTATGAGCGGTCGAGGTTTCCATCATGTTTACCGCGCAAGCAGCGCTGTATATATTTGTAGCCCCCTTGATGCTTGTGTAATGAATTGGCGCCGTCGGCTGGGGCTGGGGCTTCAGTGGATAGTCGGGGTCGGTGCTGGAAAGTCAGATGATTGCGATACGGGTAATTGGGATTCATATCCAGCGTTTACAGTCGATGTTGTTTCTCGTGCCACAGTCGCGATGTCGAAACAACAGTAAAGGCACGCGAGGTCTGTCGACAGAATTCGGAGCGATCAATCAATTTAATGGTGGGACGGCATGACTCCTTACTCTGTTTAACGTTGGCATCCCCCCCCCCCCCCCCCCGCGCGCTCTCTATCCCTCTTCTCCACGGGCAGATCGCCTATGCCGGGGTGCTCCTCCTGGTGTCCCTTTTCATGTCGCTGTGGGGCGCAATCGCCTACGGATCTTACCACATGGCAGGCGGGACCGTCCTGCTGGTACTCGTCTTCCTCTTCCAGCTCGTCATGGCCTGCCTCTACCTCGTGTCGGGAATCTACGGCCTAAAGGCGACATTCGATTTACAAGCAGTGATCAACCTGAACCCAGTGACGGTCAGGAACACGCAGCTGCACTACAAGCTCAACCTGGTGGCGTTCCTCGTTGGTGCCGTCCTTGGTCTCCTGGCCACCATCTTCGCCTCCATCGCAGTCCGTGGCTATGCTGTAGCCTCCATTGTCTTCCAGTGGATCTGGTACTTGGTCTACGTCGGCATGGCTGGCTATTTCCTCTTCACTGTGTGGAGCTACAGCCACTGGATCACATCTGGTAAGCTCCAGACGCGACTGTCACCCCCCTCCTCTCCCCCCAGGGTAGCATTCCACTCCCTTATTTCCACCTTGTTTGGTGCCCAGACGCTGGTTTCTTAATCCCTCTCCGCCCTGTCCCCCTCCCCCTGTTCCTCCCGGATGCTGGTATATGTGCGTCTCTTCCAACAGCGGCAAATGGCGACAGCTCGGCGCTCCAGAAGGCCGTGAACCTCGACGGTGCCGCGCCCTCCGCCGCCCAACCTGTGGCCGCCCCCTCCCAGCAGACAACAGCGACCGCAGCCCAAGTATAAAACAGGTACATACAACCAAAATGCACACGCTCTGCCAGCATGCGCCCTGCGTTCACGGACACACACACACACAAACACACACACGCACGTCATGCCACCTTAATGTCATCCATTGCGTCCTCAATTGTAAATATTTGGGAACCGTTTTTGAACCCGCCTCCCAAAAAGTCGGCCCATCCGTGCATCAGAGCATACTACAAATGACTATGCAAGGGATGTGGCATGATGCGGGCGGAATCGGGTCCCTGCGGCGCAACACGCTTCACCTTCTGGTCAACTATTATCAACAAGCTGGGCAGAATTAGCATATGTATACACACACACACACACACACATGTATATGTATATACATATACATATATATACATACACACATATATATATACACATACATGTATATGTATATGTATATGTATATATATGTATATGTATATATATATGTATATGTATATGTATATGTATATATATATGTATATGTATATGTATATGTATATGTATATATGTGTGTGTGTGTGTGTGTGTGTGTGTGCGAGGGAAATGTTCAATGTCATGCCGGGTGGCTGAGAAATCCGGATAACGCGCCTAGAGAAACACAGATGCTCCGCGGAGGCCGGCACCGACTGTCATCCAGAAATCCACTCTGAACGTATCGAGCTGAAGCATGGGTCAGCCGTGACATCTGGAGTGATGCCAAAGCGCAGTGAGTGCAAACAAGGAAGAATAATGTCCGCATCTACCGTAGCTTCCAAGCATCCAACCGCTCACCACCCTAACGAGTGGCATCAGCCAACGACAGTGACAGGATAGCCAGGGCAGCATAGCCGCGGCCAGATGTGCACCATGCTACATCTCCCCTCACCAATGCGAGCCACAACAGTTGCTCTGACTGGCAATCGTGGAAAAAACTGTGCGGAGCTCTTACTATGTGTTGATGATTTATCCTCAGGAGCTTGATAGCAACATTTTTTGTCAACAGATATCCCCCTACGTTGAGCGGAAACTTTTTGAGATCGTGCCAAACTTACCGAATGGTGCGTAGAAGAATTGAAGGGTTGGTGGACCATTTGGAGGATGGTGTGTACGGCCAATGGACCCGCTCCTCGGGGCGACTTTACGCTCAAGTAATTAACTTTGCACTGCTGGTAGTCAACTCCAGACATCTGAGGTGGGCGGCAGTCCTTCCACTTCCCCACAAAGCAAAATGTGTCGCCGGACTCGCACCGGCCATCAGTCACCGGCATCATTGCCGGATCTTCCTGGGCAACCACCGGCACGCCCAGCATGTCCAGGACGTACTTGAGGTAGGTCTCGCTGTTTGTCACCCGGAGCCTACGCCAGTCCCCTTGATTGCTGGATTGAAAGTGGTCTGCCGGGCCGCGCAGTGCGCTGTCCATGTGCTTGCGGGGAATCAGCATCGTCTTGTCGGCATAGCCGCCCCATGAAGAGCACGCCTTGGCCATCACTGGCAGCGAGCTCACCATGGAAACGGCCGCTCTGGGCGACCGCAGCCGGCCCCGCCCACCGGGGTCAACCGAGGTCATCATGCGGCGCAGCGGCCGCTCCAGATGGAATGGGCGCATAATCAGTGAGTTGTCCCGCACGCGCAAGATGACATGGTACTGAGCACCGTTCCTTTGCTCTGCCTGCTCGACCGCGTCCGCGCAGTCCCTCCAGCTGAGATGCTGGTCGAAGACCCGCTGCATGAGCGTCTGAAGAGAGACAGTTTGCAATGGCTCGTAGGCGGGCCAGACGGAGGTGTTCATCTCGTGCGCTACGCGCGGGCGCTCGATGCCGTGAACCGTGGCACCGTGGGCGGATATTTGGCTCGCCGCCTCCTGCAGTGACCCCGGAGCGGCGGTGCATTCGTTTTGCACCGCCCTGGTGGAATAGCGCGGCTCACCACTTTGCAGCACCAGAAACCAGTCCACAGCTGCCCAATGGCGGTTTGGCTGAAGGATGTTGGCGATCTTGGACTCCAGCTCCAGGCGGCCAACCTGCCCCACCACGCACACCGCCGCCCGCAACATGTAAAGTGGCTCTTGCGCAGCTACCCGTGCAGCTTGGGCAACCAAGCGCGGCTGATGTCCGGCGTCGCCGCTTAGCAAGAGCAGCGCCACGGCGACGGTGATTCTAAGATAGAACTGCATGCTGTCGCCCCTAAATGTATAAGCATGGGTTCCAAACGGCACAGGCGGGGAGGGGGCATCAGTGACAATTTCACAACAATTTCAATATCCGATGCAGATAGACTGTCGGCAGAGTCTCGTAAGATGAGACCGCGGACAGTGCCTTCTATGTCCACATGTGAGACCGCCGGCGACTACATCCGACATATTCCGACGCCGCATTGCCGAGGTTGGGGGGGTGGGCGGTTGGGGAATGGAGGGCGGGGGGGGGGGGGGGGGGGGGGCATCCGGCCCACAAGCCGCAACGACGACGGTCGGTAAACGGTCCATGCTTACCCGACCATTGAAGACATGGTCAAGGCCAAGGAAGTGTTCAAACGAGAGGATTCCTACTCGCCTAGCGAGTCGGCGCAGTGAGAAGGGAGCGTCCAGGAATTAGCAGCTCCCGATGGGCTAGCTAGATGTATGTTGTTCGACATATGCCGAGACACGTCGCACCTGGACACGGGTGGAGCTGCCCGGTTGGATAGATACTTCGATACTACTCACGAGCAGTCCTGCGGCTGTTTGTCTGGCGACGGCTTGTCATTGCTGTTTTATCGGTGCGAACTGGTAGTAGTTTCAGGATGAAGCAGGCAGCAAAATTCAGACGGACTACTAAATACTTCCGTGAGGGTCAGAAGAACCATGCACAGTCGCCGTGAAGTAGGATAGGGGCCTTGGGGGGGGGGGGGGGGGGGGGGGTGCTTCACGTCTGCGACTACAGGCAGCAGCTCCAATGCGCTTTCTGCGCTCGATCTAGAGGAGCTACTAATTCCAGGAGTATACGCCGCCTTCATAACCCGTGTCCTCTCGGTAGAGCGGTCGTCTCGTATGCGAGAGACCCGGGTTTGATTCCTGGCCGATGTATTTCGGCAATATCGGGCCGGCGTGTCCCGGGTTTGTAATTATATAATTACATGAGCTAACAGCAGAAGGCGATCTCGGAAATCACCAAAATAAAAGGCAATCAGAAAGGTCCTCAGGGTTTACTCGGTTGATGCATTAGGCCTGGAAGATTTTATCCGTTGTCTTTGGTGGCGATTTTGCTCGGAAAAAAGGGGGGGGGGGGGGAAATCTTCCTTTTCCGGAAAAAAAAACTTATAGTCTAATAGTACTTTGAACAGTACTCGTCGATGCCCCCGATGTCGTAGGCGACAGCGCCGGCGCAGCTGACTCGAAACCGGCACAGTACAGTAGCGGCGGATGGGGAGACAAACCGCCGCAATGCATCCTCTAAGCTCTGTTTATGGGGTTTCAAGAACTAGTCAACTGTCCTAGTGCGACCCGTACAATCTGTTTCGGGTTTCAAACGGGTTTTACCGGTACCTTTCGGGCTGCCTTATCGCCCGCGAGCCTTGCGCCGGGCCTGGCCAGGGAGCTACTTAGGACAGCCACCATCATCTCATCTGCTCATTCATTATTGCCTTCCATATATCCGATATCCCTCCACCCTATCCCACCACCACCAGCACCCGCCGCCCACACCAGGCAGCACCACTATGTACCTCCTGGCGTCACTGGCGGCGTGCGTCAACATTTCCGTTGACGGCATGACCGCGGTGCGGAACGTTTGGATAAACCTAGGCGCTCAGGAGTGGATGATGGGGCGACAAGAACTCTACGGACCAGCTGGATGAGGCAATCGAGGCCCACGCCCCCGACTACCACCCCCTGCTTGCTGACACCGATATCAAGATGGTGTGCATGGCCGGCACCCGGCACGACCGTGGGCTTTCGCGAGACTGCACAGCGTTCCTGCTAGAGGCAGTCACAGACACCCTGGCGTTTCTTGCTTTGAGACGAGAGCGGTTACGATTAAGGTCGATTGCCAGCGCCCCGCTACCCGGTTACGATTAAGGTCTCGGCAAGCACCGCACAACCCGTTCCCGACGATGATGATGGCTAGCGCCGCGCCGAGCCATGAGAGTCATCACCGCCTCCCTACTCGCAATGAAAGTGCCTAGCGGCGCCCCGCTGTCTGCCAAAAACCAGCAATACAACTCCCTGATAGACTGACAAGAGTTAGAGGGCGTCGGTTGGTCGACGGACATGGCTAAACCGGTCGGCTTCGAGACAGTTCGTCTTCGCCCTCCATCGCGCCTTGTTCCCTCTCAGCTCTCGTTCCAAGACTGGCGTTGTATCTGGGGTATGAGAGCATCTCTGCAAAGGGCCAGCCCCGCCGGACAAACGTTTCGCGCAGTTTTTTGGGAAGAAGAAACTCGGACATAAGGCAGACCGGCCGAACGTTCCGAAGCTCGTTGGAGTACCTCAATACCACGCTGTCCGCAACGGTAATTGGGTCCAGAAGGGCAAGTGGCCGAGCATCATCGCGTTGCTAAAGCCCTGGAGCTCTCGCTATTTCGGTATGAGGAGCGGCTCGGCAAGCAGCGCGACTATGACCTTAAGTCAAAACTGAGGGAGGAGCCGGTACGGTCGGCCAAGACGGCGTCGCATGTGGAGACCATCGAGGCGCTGAAAGCGCTGGCCATCAACCGCGATTTCCCAACCGACATGCGCTAGCTTAGCCACCGGCTGCTGGACATACACCCCCGTCTATGATGTCTAATACAGTCGGGCGGGTCTGGGGTTGACAATGTAATCAACATTGTCATTTATTACATTCATCTATGTGCCATAATATTCATCTATATGCCGTGGTCTTCTATGCATCCTCCTGCATCTATATTAACGGCCTATTTGCTGCCCCAGCCTTGTCTACAGTACTGCACAAAGTACTGTCACAGTCCCCCCTTTTTTTCACCTGAAGGTGGGGGTGCCCAATACCTATAGAAGTTCATCTATAACATGTTTTTAGTTGCCCTGGCTGTTCCTGCATGCTTACAAGGCACAAACACGATGTTTCCTTGTCATTTGTTTCATGGCAGTACTTTAGCAGTACTGCAGAGGAAGGAAGTATTTCCAAAGGGGGGGCCCCAAAAAAAGGGGGGGGGGCACCAAAGACAACGGATAAAATCTTCCAGGCCTTAGCCCTTCGGGGTTCGAATGAGGCAATGGTCTACTGGCTATGCCAGACCTACTACTGCAGTTGGCGCACGAGGTCAAGTGCTGGGGCGGCTTCGGCCGATGTCCCGGGGCGAACTTTTAACTTTTAATACGCCGCCTGCTAATATTATGTACTCCTGCTCTTCTCCTCCTCCCAATGCTCTAGCCAGTCGCTACTGCGATCTCGTTCGTCCTACTTACCCCGCTGTCCGCGCTTTAGTTCGCCCTGCTGTGATGGGTTTTTTGGTTACACGGGGAAGAGTCGGGCGAAGGCAAAGGCCCTTGCTGTCATGTTGCGCGTTATTCGCGCGCTGATGTCCGCCTGCTGCTACATCCAGGCGGCCGCTAGAACAAGTGGTAGTGTGCTGTACCGTACGGTAACACGCGAATTCGAAGCGACGAAAGGTATGCTGAGATATACCCTGTACCGGGATCTCCGCCATTAGGAGATGCTGAAGGTACTGTACTTACTTTGTGAGGGAAAGCAGTGGTTGCCGCTATAAATGTATGATCTAAACTAGTTTATGGGGTTTCCATCCTTGACCTAACCGCTTTTCAGCTACAAGTGCTGCGCAGTGGTACGGGAACTAGTAACTGTTGTTGCGCCCTTGTTGGGTGCAGCACGAGTAGACATAAAAGCAGCCAGAACAGCTGAGCCTGCCATCTTCCAGTTTTCGCTGCGTTCCACGCAGCGATGTAAAAACTGTCTCGTAACCCGTTGCGAGCAAGGTCACCCCAGGTTGGTCAAGACCACACCCGGCTCGCCACCCGAGTGTGATATTCTCGTCCGTACGTCCGTGCGTTACCATGCCAGATGGAGAAGAACCCGTCGCTGAGCCGACGTTGGAGTCGCTGAACGCAGATATGAGGGCCCAGTCTTCATTACTGCGAGAGCTGGCTACAGCTGTGGCACAATTGACGGCTCGTGATCGTGTTGTTGGTGGAGAAGGGGCACATGGCTCCGGCTCCGGGCAGCGCTTCGCGGGACAGCCGACAGGCAGCGGGGGAGCCGCAGAGCGCCCCGACTTGCTAGAGCTAGCCCAGAGCGGCCGTGTCGGAGCAAAATCCGTGAGTGCCGAGGATGATTACCTCGCGGTGCCAGAGCTACTGCAGAGAGCAGATTCTGGTTACGAGGCCGTTCGACCGGTCAGCCGAGTGCCTGGACTTTTCCCTTTGAGCACCGACCTAACGAACGAGTACCTCAAGCAGGATGACCGGCGTCTGCCGGCCCAGGAGGAGTACTTGTGGATGTCGTGTTTCGGGGCCCACATGGCCGCCCTTTTCGTGGCGCTCGACGAGCTGCTACCTTACGTCCCCGCCACTAACCAGGACTTCACCCCCTACCTCGCGAGAGCTCGGAATCACGCCGAGGCCATCGACAAGGCGTTTCGTTTTCGTCTAGCCTTCCTGCGGAGGCTGAATGAGATCAAGCGTGTGCACGGTGACCAAGGTGTTCTGGACGTGCTGCGAGCTCAGCATTTTCAGCCTGCTTCGGAGCATCTGGGTTCTGCGATTTTTGGGGACCTCATGAGGGACTACGAGCGTCGTGTCTTCGAGGCGACCGTGGCCAGCAGCGCCAAGGCGACCGCTACTTCTCGAGTAGCGGCTGCAGCTGCAGGTCGCGGGCGTGGGCGAGGACGTGGCGGCGGACGTGGACGCGGCCGCGAAGGTGAGCACGAGTGACGGCGTGGGGCGCCGCTCGTCGGAGCTGCAGGAGCCTTGCGAGGCCACCTTTCGGTGACCGCCGCAAGACGCACCCTTGCAGCTCAACGGCGGGATGAGCGCCCTGTGTCAGGACCTGACCCCCCCACCTTACAGACTTCATTTAGACCTTCCTCGGTGCGGCGCTTCTTACAGCTACAGCCGAGTGCGGCTCAACCATCCGCACGCCTGCACATGGCGGCTCAACCATCCGCCTTTCTTACACCCCATCTCTGCGTTCGTCGGTTGTTACACTACGTGTTACAACCGGTTCGCAACGACCAAGTTTCGCGCGTGTACGTTACGCACGGGACAGGCGCTACGAGCGCGAAGGGCGCGCGGGGCGGCCCTCTTACCTGAACCTAGCCCCGCAAACCCGTACTGGAGCTACTGCAAACCCGTCCAGCAACTACCGGCCAACCGCCGGGAACCTAACTGCTGCTGCCGAGTACTTTGCGACCAGTAGCCGTGCCGGTGGAACTCTGTCAGTAAAACGACGCACTTACGTAATCGACGAGCCCGCAGCTATCGCTCCATGGGCTGGGTCACTGCGATCTCGGATGCAGGACGCGTTCGGCTCAGACGAGCTAGGCCAGCGGACGCTGGACCTGCTCTCCAGCTCCCTCAGCGCGCAGACCCTCAAGAGCTACGCCGGCAGACTGTCTCAGTTCGCTGAGTTCTGCCACGACTCCGAGAACATCAGCCCGCTGGAAGCGACTACTGCTACTGTTGTTCGGTACGTTGCCTGGATCGGGGAGCGAGGGCACATCGCAGCTAAGTCGCTGCAGCCCTACCTGTCTGCCATCAACACCTTCTTCGAGCTGCACAACCTCGTCCCGATCGCCAAGGACAGCCTACACCTCACTTCGGCAAGGCGTGGGTTAATGTTGCGGCAGCGCCGACTTGACGCTACCCCTCTGCGTGTCCCTCTGCCTGCGGATGTAGCTTACCGCTTCGTCTCAAAGGCCGAGCTAATTGTGTCTGCTCCTTACCCAGAGTCCCACCTCGACTACCGAGCTCTCTTGGCCTCGGTTGTCAACTTCCTGTTCTTTGCCAGGGGCCTGATTGGCGTCTCCTGTCGAGTGCAAGATGTGCATGTCGACACCTACAACATCACCTTGCAGATCTACCGCGAGAAGGGTCGGGCTGGCCGGCGGGGACCCGACGACCTGCGCGTACTTCTCCTTCCAGTGTCCGAGCACCCTCGAGTGGCACAACTCTTGCGCTACTTCATCGACAACGTCCAGTCTGTCCCCCTGGTTACTGTTGGCTTGGCTGCCTCCAACTTCTGGGCTGTCAATGTGGCTGAGCAGTCAAAACCTTGGACTGCGGCTACGATGTCAGACTGGTTGTCTACAGCAGTCAACCTAGTCAACGCTGCCCCCCCTGCTGGCACTTCCTGGACTTCACACAGTCTACGCAAGGGCGCAGCCTCTGCAGCAAACGCCATCGGAGCGCCACTGTCCCACATCCGCTACCAAGGCGGTTGGGCCACTAACTCCGATGTCGGTTTGGACTACATCGATCCCAACGTTCTTCCTTCTCCTGGCGCGTGGTTCTTCTTTGGACACATCGCCCCCCTCCGCCACTTCCAAGTCCAACAGGACTCCGCAGCGGTGGCCTTCCCAGTGCCTCCTTCATGACTTGGCGCTACCCCTTCTCCGTCAATCCACCGCTCTCTACGTTCGCTCAAGACTGGCAAAACCAGACTCAACTTTGAAATGATCTAAACTAGTTTATGGGCGGGGTTTCCATCCTTGACCTAACCGCTTTTTAGCTACAAGTGCTGCGCAGTGGTACGGGAACTAGTAACTGTTGTTGCGCCCTTGTTGGGTGCAGCACGAGTAGACATAAAAGCAGCCAGAACAGCTGAGCCTGCCATCTTCCAGTTTTCGCTGCGTTCCACGCAGCGCCCCCCCTGACTCCGTTTTCCCTCCACGCTTTTCGCTAAACCTTCCTGCCAATTTCGGCTCTTGACCGTGTAAAACAGCCTGCGCGACCTTTTTGGCAAAAACAGACTCAACTTTGAAATGCAAGGAAACCAGTGAAACCCTTGCAGCGTCTCTACGACGGCCGTTTAGGCAGCAATCCAGTTAGGGAAAGCCCTGGGTAGGCGACGCTCCGTTACAGTCAAGCAAATTGCCGAAGCATTCTGCAAGACTAATTAGAGGCAAGTGACGGAATTTCCAACACTGTTGGATCACCGTCTAAAACACTGCCATCAAGATACCCAGCACTGACCACGAAAGGTCCGCCCTACCCGTTTTAATGGGCGTCGGCCCATTCGAGTAATGCTTATTGCCTACTGCTCTCCCTTATTCACGAACGCTCGTTGTAACGGTCGCGGCTACCTGTACAAGTACCGGTAGTCGCTAAAGCTTATGGCGTGGCAATGCGCATCGCATTCCCTACCTGACGGCCAGGCTATCACCGCCGCGGCACGCTCCAATGGCGCGCGGGAAGGACGAACGAGGAGGTGGAGGTCGGGGCCGCGGTACCTCAGTTAGAGGCCGGGGGAGGGGGAAAGGGACTAGTGTTATTGCTTCCGCGCCATTCCGCGCACCCGTGCCCGCGCGGGTAGCCGCACCGCCAGCCGCCGAACCGACTCCACTCGCGCCCCAGTCGACGCCCCCCCCCCGCTTCTGACGAATCCCCGGTTAAGCAAGTACGCGAGTCTGCCTTTGTGGCGGCGACTGGCGAGGACAGCAACGGCCGCCAGGACGTTTGCGAAAAAAGCCTGCCCTCGGCGACAACGGCAGCTTCCGTGCGACTGAACGGCACCGTTGCAGCCTCGAATTGAGCCGGCATGTTCTTTGCTGGGTGCTTCCGTCATTGGGTTTGCTTAAGCGAGGTTGCGGGTGTGGCTGAGGGAGTCCATCGCGGGAGGGGTGGGCGGCCGCCGGGAGCTGGCGTTCGCAAGATCCCCCACGCGAGTGGTGGCGGGAAGCCGGTACACCATCCAGCATTAGATCCAGATGAGCCGTCCGATGGACTGGGCGCCCTCTGAAACGCGTTGACCGCCGTCCATTTAGCCAACCGGAAATGTACGTTCCCGCGCAATCAATAAGGAAAGCGTGGAGGGAAAACGGAGTCAGGGCGGGCGCTGTGTGTAACACAGCGAAACAGGAAGATGGCAGGCTCACCTGTTACGGCTGCTTTTATGTCTACTCGTGCTGCATCCAAAGGGCGCAAAGACGGGTGAGCTAGTTAACCCGTACCACTTATCAGCAACTGTAGTGGCCGGAAAAGCGATTAGGAAAGGAGGAAACCGGATAAATTTGTTTGGATCATTTCAAGTTGACTCTGGTTTCGCCATGGATGAGCGAGCGGATAGAGCACGGCTATATACATAGAGCAGTATATTGACTAAGAAGGAGTAGCGCCATGTTTGGGGCCGCCGGGAAGGCCACCGCTGCGGAGTCTTGTTGAACTTGGAAGTGGCGAAGAGGCGCGATGTGACCGAAGAAGACAAACCACGGGAACGGTGAGGGGAGGACGTTCGAGTCGATGTAGTCCGGAACGACGTCGGAGTTCGTGGCCCAGCCGCCTTGGTGGCGAATGTGGGACAGCGGGACCCCGATGGCGTTAGCAGCAGAGGCTGTACCCTTGCGAAGGCTGTGAGAGCTCCAAAATTTGCCGGCGGGAGGGGTAGCACCGACAAGACGAACGGCCGTAGAGAGCCAGTCCGACAATTTTTGGACTGCTCTCTCGGGGCGACCGCCCAGAAGTTTGTCTCGGCCAAGGAAGCAGGGACCGTGGGCGGGGGCAGACTGTTGTCGATTAAGTGGTGCACGAGACGGGCGACGCGGGGGTGCTCCGACATATGACGATGTAGCACACGTAGGTCATCGGGGCCGCTGCGCCGACCGGCACGCCCCTTCTCTCGGTATACATGCAGAGTGATGTTGTAGGAGTCGACATGCACGTCCCGCACTCGGCAGGAAACGCCAAGAAGTCACTGCTGGCAAAGAACATGAAGTTGACAACTGAAGGAATGAGGGCTCGGAAGTCGTAGTACTAGTACTCGAGGGGGGAGGGGGGGGGGGGGGGGGGGGGGGGGGGGGAGGCGCAAACAATAAACTCGGACGAGTGAACTAGTTAATCCGTACCACTTAGCATCAACATTAGATAGCCGGAAAAGCGGTTAGGAAAGGAGGAAACCCCATAAACTAGTTTAGATCATTACAAGGGGAGAGAATTCCAAGCATGCAATCGAGTCGGGTTTAATTTGCCAATAAGGGTGCGAAGGCTGGTTTATACGGAAAGAGTTCACTTTTCTGGCTAGAAACCACAGCGAACGGGGGAGGGGGGGGGTGTCGGACAAGGCGGGAGTGTGGAACACGAAAACGGAGATGGGAGGGGCAGGTGGAACACATAGGGTGGGGGTACAGCTTCGGCAGCGAGTTGGAAGATGGCAGGCGAGTTGGTGGTGGCTGTCCTATCTAAGCTCCCCTCCCCGGCCGGAAAAGCATGGCTCACATGCGATGGAGCAGCCCGGATTGAAACCTGGTTGTACGGGTAACTTTCCCGTCTAAAATCACTTGCAGACCGCACAGGTTGCTCTAGGACAGTAACCACTGGTGTAAGCCGGCCGGAGCAGGCGCCGGGAAGCCGGATGCACAAGAGGGCGAATGTCGGTGTGAAGCATTGCCCCGAAGCGCCGTCGCGAGTGTTACGAATAACACCAACGGCATCCGTACGGGGCACATGAGCACATCCCATTTGAAGCCCGCCCGCGGGCTTCATGACGTACTAGGAGGTGTCGCAGTTAAGGGTTACCGAACGCCACTTAAGTGTTACTAGCCAATGCCGAGCGAAATTGATGTCACAAGGGCGAGGGACAAACGAACGTGGAGGCCCGGGAGTGACACTGTGCACCTCGGCGGGCTCGTGCGCGGGAGGTCAGTCGACGGCGGCCAGTGGTGTCAATCAGAAAGGGATGCGGTGATGCGAATGCATGCCCCTGCTCACCAGCGACATATGCCGTTGCGCACAACCTACAGTGAGAAACCAGCCAGTCCGGTCACCACAAGACGCTTAGGGCATCAAGTGGGCAGGCTGCCCACGACGAGCAGTTCATGTAGCGGGCAGGGTCGCGACTGGCTCCTGCGGGATGCTAGCCGACGTCGACCAGTAGCACGACATACACAACGAGATTGGGCGAGAGTCATGCGGCCGCTGCTGCACAGCATGCAACATGCGCCGTTGCACACAATCTCGGCGGTGTGAGAAAACGTTAGGTCACCGCCATAAGCCGAATGCGTAAAGTAGGTGGCCTGCCCCCAATGAGCAGCCTTGCGTAATCGGGTGTCGAGTTGACGACGAGGTGCAAGTAGACGCTGCCGTATGATACGACATGTCAGCAACGCACATGGCATGTCGACTGCGGCCACAACAACACATGGTGTTGCTGAGGCGGCACTGCTAGTGCGAGAGCAACGAGCTCTCTCGAGACACCCACCCGGCGGCGCATGAGCGGCGCCATTCCCCAAGTCGGAAGCTGCACAAAGGTAGCGCAAAGAAAACATCACATACATGTACCGATGCCGCGATGCCATGTAGTGAGGGGGCGCGACGCGGGCGATATCTGGCATGACAACAATGGCCAGTGATATCTGGCAAGGACATCCTCCTCCATCCGTACCGGTTTATTGCGGTAGGCGCAGCTGTCGTCGTTGACAGCTGTGACGCACGGCACGGTACCCGCGCGCGTCCGCCACACCGAACCTCTAGTGTCTGAATCACTTCAAGAGGTTTCTTTTCTGCGGGAGCCCCGTAAGCCTATACTGTGAATCGGCTAGGAGTGGTGAGGTATTCCCAAAATCTCACATATCAATCACACACACACACACACACACACACACACACACACACACGCACACGCACACGCACGCACACACACACAAAACACATGCGCTGTCACCATCCCCGATTTTATTGTCGTCCAAAAACTTGCTGCCAACAAGAAGTGAACACGTGTGAAAGCCTTTTCTTTTTTGTTATTCCCTATCAAATTTAATACCCATGTGCGCCCCTGCTGAATCAGCTTTGGACCCCATGGGTTGGTGCCCCACAAGTGTCGCCACACATCGCAGCATGCATAGAACATGGCATGGTGGGAATGGCCATGGTCGGGTGAGGAAACATTTCAGCAAGGCGGCTAGGGTGTTGTTGGGTGTCGTGGGGGCATAGTGACATGTGGCCGTGCACGATGCGGCGTGACATCATCGTGCCCAAGGCAGTGCTACTGCCTTGTCCAGCAGCTCCAAATGTCACGGTCTTTTCACAACGTTGCGAGGAAATGTCAGATTTTTTTCTTAAAAATACCATGCAAATCAACTCGAGCAGGGCTAGTTTGGAATTCTCAGAAACAGCACAAGGTTCAAGCCGAGCACGTTCGGGCCTTTTCCGATGTTTAGAAGCAATCGGTCAAATACATACTCTGTCGTCTGTGGCAGCATGTGACCACGGCATGGGCGTGGAACTTTAGCTGCGCCGATAATTCGTCACGGGTGTCTCAAAGTCTTATACACCATGTTGGGTGACAGTGTGTTATTAGGCGTTCTCGTGCATGGACCACTCGTAATCGGCACTCGTCCCCCTTTGCGCGATGCACACGGCCGCCATGCCCGATCTCCCCTTTATTTCACAACAATGTTTCCACAAGAATCGACGCACTAAAAAGCATGCTATTCCCCGTGCCACTCGGCTCGCGATGACGTGCGATAAGCATGTGGCCATTATCCACTACCATCGAAAAGCTTCGCCGTAGTATGGCAGGAGGCCATGAGAACCCTCTGCCTCTTGCGCATAATTATGCAAGGATCACAATTACGTTTTGTCCATGGTTTTGCCCAGAACCAATCGGAATCGATACATAGGGCTAACTTGTCCCATAGCTTGAATGACCTAATAAATTGACATACACTAGTGGGGGATAGTTGTCATGGCACGGGTGACGTGACATGACGGGACGACATGCTGAGGTAACACGATTACGGGGGCAATTGCTCCTATGGATAAACAATTGCACATTGATGTCGCGGTATGTGGTTTTGACGTGCTAGCGCCACACATAATGCTTTGGCATACACTGCAGCTGGTGGCAACGGCGAACATGTGGCAATATCGGGTATATAACTCGCTATCAAAGCATTCGTCTGATTCCCCAAGCCGAACGGGCAATTTATTTGAAATTTGAAATTTCTTACAATTGTATTCTTGCTTAGTCTTTGATGCTAAACATGCGCAGCAGCAGGCTTACGGCCCAGCTGCACGAGCCCGCATAGGATCGTCCACTAATAGGATCGTCCCCCAATAGGATCGTCCACTAAAGCGTGTAGCGTACGGCCCTATGAAGGCCAACTAAGTACGTAACCCCCTCCCTAGCAGTTGCCACAAAAGGTATTACTGAGCCCCTCCTACATCACCATGACCCAGCCCCAGGTACCCATCCACCGGTTCGTGTGGGGAGATTGTGAGGGGCAACGCCCCTCACCCTGCTTAGAGCGGAGGGATCCCACTATTCCCCCCGCCCCCCATCCCACTGCATAGCAGCAGCATCTAGCAGAGCGGCGGCAGATATTGTTTTTTTTCGTGGCATGGTATAGAGGAATTTCATCATCGGTACCTTGGTACTAAATCTGGACTTCCACGCCCGTCACTGATGCTCGCTCCGTGCCGCCCCGCGCGTGCGGCCCTGAGCAATATGCACGGACGCACGCACGCACGCAGGCCCTGGGCACTGTGCCCGCGCATGGGCATGTCAATTTTTGATTCCGCAAACGCCGGACTTACGTGGAGGGCGCAATATCATGCAACATTCCCAAACATCATCTGTTTTGTGCAACCGACGCCGCAGTATGTAACAAAACGAGAACGTGGCAGTGGTAGTAGCTGCAGTGGCAGCGTGTGAAGGATTTTTTGAAAAATGAGCGAATGAAGAGGGAACGGAGAACACGTCTCGTATGCGGTGAACGGTGCACTCTTGTGCGTTCGGGCATCTCCCACAGACCGCGAAATTTACCGCCGCGGCCAGCGCGAGTCAGAGTCGGTTGAGTACCGTATAACCAGCACCTTGAATAGGCTGGTCACTGCGGGACCACGGGCTACCAAAGCTAATGTCGAAGGAAGGGCATGCAGCAGATGGCCATGGTGACAGCAAAGACATGCAGTTACCGTGTTTGAAGCGATACCACTACTGCCGTATTGGATTAGACGCAGCTCATGACCAGTGGCAGTGGCATAACAAGGCAGAACATTCGCCTGAGGTCCTCCATGCCCACCCTTGCCGTCGCCAACGGGAGCCGATGCGCTCGCGATCGTTATGTTCTCATCCCAAAACTAACTCAGCTCTCCAGCTAGAGTACATCACGCCGGAATGCTGGAACATTGATGTTGAGGGGTTTATCAAGTCGCCCTTGCTCTTAACCCACTCTTTTGCTTAAATAACTCAGCTTACACTCCTGGTACTTAACCCCGGACACCGGTTGTGGGCGGCAGTCCTTGGAATTGTTCACAAAGCAGAACGTGTCGCCGGACTCGCACCGGCCGTCGGTGACCGGCATCAGTGCCGGATCTTCCTGGGCAACCACCGGCACGCCCAGCATGTCCAAGACGTACTTGAGGTACGTCTCGGTGTTCCTCACTTCCCTCCAACCCCTGCCACGGGCACTGGTGGACTGAAAGTGGTCTGCCGGGCCGCGCAGTGCGCTGCCCATGTGCTGGCGGGGGATCAGCATCGTCTTGTCGGCATAGCCGCCCCATGCAGAGCACGCCTTGGCCATCACTGGCAGCGAGCTCAGCATGGAAATCTCCTTCTTGCGCGACGTCACGTGTCCCCGCTTGCCCTTGGCAACAGACGCCAGCATCAGGCTGCGAAGCGGCTGCTCCAGATGGAATGGGCGCAGAATCAGTGAGTTGTCCCGCACGCGCAATACGACATGATACTGAGCACCGTTCCTTTGCTCGGCCTGCTCGACCGCGTCCGCGCAGTCCCTCCAGCTGAGCAGCTGCTCGAAATTCTTCTGCATTCTCACCTGTAACGTTGCCGTCTGTGAGGCTTGGTACGCCGGCCAGATGGAGGTGTTCAGCTGGTGCACTCGCCGCGGGCGCTCGATGGCGACAACCGTCGCATTGTGCGCAGATATCTGGCTGGCCGCTTCCTGGAGCGATCCCGGCGCTGCCGAACACTTCTGTTTCGGGGCTGTATTCGTATAGTGGGGCTCGCCACTTCGCAGCAACAAAAACCACTCCACGGTCACTAAATGGCGGTTTGGCTTCAGGATGTTGGCGATCTTGGACTCCAGCTCCAGGCGGCCGACCTGCCCCACCACGCATACCGCCGCCCGCAGCAGGGAGGGCGGATTTTCCGGAACTAACCGTGCAGCTTGGGCAGCCATGTGCGGCCGCTGTCCGACGTCGCCACATAGAATGAGCAGCACCACTGCGACGACCGTTCTCAGAGAGGACAGCATACCGCCTCTGCGAGGCATGAATACAGCGGCGCAGCGAAAAGGCGCAGTGAGAGGGGAGCGGCGAGTGGCGAGCCGTGCCCGACAGGCTCAGGGAAATGCATTCTAGATGTGAGCGGTGAACCAGGACGCGTCGCACCTGGGCAGGCGAAGCGCGCCTGTCCAGCTGCTGGCTGGATCGATACCGGCAGACGGCGGCGCAGGGTGGTGCTTCAGGTGCTGGCCGCGTGCTTATTGCTACCGGGCAGAGGTGTGAGCACTCGTGTGCTTCTTGTCGTCGTTTCGGAAGGCGCGGTTTCGGAATGCAGGCGGCGGCGCCCACATGGCCTACTTGAAGTTTCGGATAGAGCCTGCACGAGGCGTACTGTCAACGGGTGGGTGTCAGGAAGACAGGAAGACTGTGGTTGGTTTGATTCACACGAGAGATTGCCCGGGCTACCGCGGCGGGACCCCTACCCGCCAAAAAGCCCAATCGTCGCAGGTGGGCTGCCCTGTATATTCAATACGATTCCGATGCTACGATGAACGATAAGCTAACGGAACGACTACGACATTATCGGCGGCACATGCGCATCGTGCAGTAATACATGTACAAAAAAGTAGCGACTATACGACGAGCGCAGATTTCAAAGGTGCGTACTGGATGGCACGCGTGCACGTAGGTGCGGTTTGTGCGTACAATTGTACCCTGTACGGTTTGTGCGTACCACCATTGTACCCTGTACGCTCATCGGCGCGGCGGCGAGGCGGGCAATAATGATATACGACGACGACGCGCTCGCGCATGCCCATACAGGTCGACAGACGTAAGGCCTTGCTGACAACCCAACATCCGAAGCGGCAGCGGCAGGTGTCAAGCCCACCAATAGCAGGCATGTCGAAGTTCAGTGCCGAACCCTACCGGGTGTCGAGACCAGCGAGCGCCCGGCCGGCATCCAGTCGGCGCGTGAGTGACGCGGACGGCGTGGGTGAGTAAGGGCACCGTACTGCGCTATAGTCGCCTCGGTGGGGTCGACCCCGCCGCGCGCCTTTTTTTCCAGACTCATTCTGCTACGGGGTTGCAAACTTGCATGCTCTTTTCCACAGCCTACAGGCCCGCACCACGCGCGTCGCATACCACTGCCACAACCTCATACAGCGCGGCGTGTCTTCCAGTCTTCTTTCGCTGCCGTGCTCACTGGTCAGCCTGCTGCAGGCGCGTACTTGAACCCGAGGGAGTATCTGGGCAAGCAGGCTCCAGCGGCCGCGGCGTCGACCGAGAAGAAGCCGCTCTCGGCGCGGTCGGGACGCACCGGCAGCATGCCGGGAGTGGTACTCAGCAGCAAATCCGCTGCGGGGAAGGTGAGCAACACATTTGGCCACGAACCAGCGCGAAGACCTGCCCTTTGCAGGGCTGTAGCGGTTGTCGTCCTGGTCGGGAACTGACCCCCACTCTCCCCTCCTCTCCAGTCACATCCTGCAAGTAATCCGTTGTCGGCCATAGTCGATCGGCTGGCGACAAAACTGGCAGACGCCGAGGCGCAGCTAGCCCGGAAAGACGCCAAGGTGATCTTCCCTCCATTGCACCCCGAGCGTTGGTGACGGACCTTAGCGGGATATAATGGGTCGTGACTGCTGGGACGCAGTTGAAGGAGCAGGCCGCAGAGCTGCAGAGCGCGCAAGAGGCGGCAAACGAGATGAGGCACGCGAAAGTCCGTGCTTTGGATGCGCTCCGGGACATGGAGGCGCAAAACACCAAGCTTGTGCGTGCCTACCTGGACAAGAAGCGTGAGGCGCAGCAGGTAGGTGGGCTGGGGTGGAGTGCACACAGCTCCGCGGCGCTGTTTGGCCCTCCGCCTCCGTGCACAGACATACCACATCCATGAATAGATGTCAATCACATCTGGGTGTTTCTTCCTTCGCTGCTCAGGTTCACTCGCCCCAGACCTCGAAAGTCGAGCAGGATGCACTCGTAGAGAGGTGAGGCCTCACCATGGCAGCAAGGGGTCATGTCGGACATGGGAGCATACCTTGTTCCATTACAGCGGCTCCCTGCAAATATCCTCCGGGCATCGAGGCGTGCTAAATGCATGAGTTATTGCCACAGGTTGCAAGAGGAGATTGAGGACCTCAAGTATGCAAACTCCAATCTACAGCGCAAGCTAGAGATGGCTTACCAGGAGTCTGCCAGCGGTACGCCTGCACTAGCAAGGCCTGCGTATTGTTCCATTCGCCCATGTCATCGCCCTCTGGCTGCCTGGTGTCATGCCCACCCGGTGTCTAACCCTGGCGTGGCGGCGCTCTGTGCAGCATCCGCCAGCGAGGACGGGACACCAGTCAAGGGGGTGCCACGCTCCGAGCAGCTCCGCCGCATGAAGGGCAACACAATGACACCAAAGACACTGAAGATCCGCATGCTGGAGGACGACGCCAAGCGCCTGTCGGAGCAGAACACCAGTCTGCGCCAGGAGCAGGAGGCCATTCTGCGGCGCACTGTGCAGCGAGACAAGGCGGACCATTACGCCCATATGGGAAACATTGCCCTGCAGCATAAGAACTACGAGTGAGTTGGGGGGACGCCGGGGCGTATAGCCATCCATGCATCCGCCTGCATGCGCTGCGGCTGGGTGGCCTAACGCGCCGTGACCCCCTGCTGCGCCAGGGAGGCAATCCAGCATTACAGCGCCGCCATCGCCATGGAAGACATCGAAGATTTCTACAACGCGGAGCTCCACGCCAAGCGCGCCGCCTGCTATGTGCACGTCAGCAAGTACATTGAGGCTATATACGACACGACGCTGTCCATCTCCCTGGACAACTCAAACCCTAAGTGCGGCAAGACCCGCCCGCCCCGCCGCCCCTCCCCTCCACAGCCCCTTTGCCCCCCTGCCCGCGTGTCTCAGCCGCCAGCCACTCCCTGACTCGCGCCCCCACCTGGGATGCAGGACCTACCAGCGACGAGCGGGTGCCTACGCGGCCATTGGGGCATTCAGCGCAGCGCTGGACGACCTCGCGGAGGTCAAGCAGCTGTGAGCGCCTTTCGCAATTTGCTTTCCATTTATAGTGGATGGCAGCTGGTACAAACGTCACCAATGGAGAGCCTGTGGCTATAGTGTGTACAACGCAGACACCCCCCCGTGGACACAAAGCGATGGCGGCCACAGCCCTGGGTGCATTGCTAATGGCTGCCCGGCGTGGCTTGCAGGGGCGTGCTCACGGAGGAGGTGCAGCAGTCTGAGGAGCGGCTTGCCGCGCAGGCGTCGGGCAGGCCGCCAGTGAACCACTACCGCGTGCTGGGGCTGAGCCGCAGAGCGTCGGACGCCGACGTGCGAAGCGCGTACAAGCGCCACGCGCTCAAGTTCCACCCGGACAAGGCGGCATGCCCGCTGCGGCGAGGCGCCGCCGAGGTGGCATTCCGCTTGGTATCCGACGCCTCGCGAACGTTGAGTGACCCGGTCAGCCGCGCGCAGCTGGACAGCCGTGTGTCATAGGGGAGCAAGTCTCGGCTTCGGTGTTCGGGAGACTTCAATAGGGCAGATTCAATAATTCGTTACTGGACTCGATCAGCTGCAAGGGCCGCCCGAGCTGCAAGTTCCAACGGCGCCTAACTGAGCGTCCCGAGTGTGCAGTCAGTACACGCTTGCCATGGTGATCTGCGTGGGCCGGCAGAGGCCACTGCCTCCATCCACGCACTCATTTGGTATCGCTGTGCTCATGTCCTGCCGTTGCGCCAATCAATAACCACCATGTCATGAAAAGGAGCAATGAGAGCACACGGATGACCGATAAACCGCACGCCTGCATGCTCGTCCCCCCCCCCCCCCCCCCCCCGGTCAATCCATGCCAGACCCGTCACAGATAGCGAACGGATGCAGCAGTATGCCGTGGGCGGAATCACTCTCTCATGAATGACTATATGTTAGTGACTACATGACTATATGACTACATGGATGGGTTCCTGGGTGGGGGGGGGGGGGGGGGAGGGAGGCATGGGGGTGAAGATCTGCAGCGTGCGCACTCATATCCATGTAGTCTCACCGGTGACCAAATGCAAGCCGGATCACGGGTCACACCTTAACACTTACAAACACACTCTCTCACAGTTATACACAGTTATACACACACTTCCACACACTTACACACACGCACTTACACTTACACACACACACACACACACACACACACACCGCAGGCTACCTGGCCAGACTTCATGAACCCTCAAACGGCCGGCTAGGCCAGTTGCACGTCGTCCCTTGAAGGCCAAGGATGCTGTTATAGTAATCATATCATACCACTGTTACTTCCCCTGTACTTTTCCGTGTGACAGCGGGAATATAACTGATGCACGTACATCACGATGAGGAATGAATGACGATTCAGGGCGGCAGCAGCCACACAAGAAGTTCTAGCAAAGGAACCCGGACGATTAGCCGCCAAGGAGGAAGTAGAAGGCGTAAAATTAAGGAGAGCGAGATTTCGCCAACTTAAACCCCCACCTCATGCTGGCTGCTCCTCGCCCTTACTCATAACTATAATTCAGTATATCCCGTAAATGTATCATTGCTCCATACTATCACTGTACCCATATTCGGTCATTGGTCCTCAGCAATACCGACGAAGTCTTATCAGCCAGTCAGTCGGCCGGTCAGTATCACACACGTTCCATCAAGAAATCCATCACAACGTTGGGCTATATAAGTAGATACAGATTCTCAAAGGGGGAATCCCGTACTGTGTGATGGGGATGTAATGCACAGCAGTTGGGTTTGGGTGCAATATCTGGATGCAAAACAAAATCGGATGAAACAATAATTATAACGGGTTACTGGTCATATTGATAATATAGAGGTTTTATTACACCGGGCTATTCTGTCACCGGTACTGGTAACGTTTTTTAAGATTCTAGTTTGAATTCTGGCTACCAGCCTACCAGTACCTGTACTCGCAGTACGCGTACCGCTTGGACTTCCCGATGTCCAGCGGCGCTAGCGACAGCATGCGACAGCCCTGCTACATGACGCACCCGCACCACGAGGGGAGTCCACCTTCTGCCTTTGCGCCAGCTGACCAGCTAGCGCAACCCACCCAGCCCGCTATGCTACCCTTTTCAATGCGGACAGTACGCCCCGTGGGCCTACTTACACCCAAAAATGTAAGATATTCACATCTTTGTCTGGGTTGCATGTGCTCTTTCCTTTAAGGTTTATTAGCTTTATGTAATGTCTAAGGGTTTAGCTGTTTACCCAACTGGGATAGCCTGATGCCCTAGTCCAATCACCTACATCTCCATGTAAGGTGTCTCTCTCTCTCTCTCTCTCTCTCTCTCTCTCTCTATACACACACACACACATATATATATATATACAAATATATCTTCGTGCTCGTGAGCACAACACAATATATTATACATATGTATATACGTGATATATGTACACTTTATACTAATATATACTACATACTATATAATATATACTACACACAATATATATACTCTATGAACGCCTGATGCCAATCACGCCCCTCTGTCAGGCACTGTCGTCTTCCATATGATTGACAGCCTTCCAGATCGTGATTGAGGTTAAGCTGGGACTGACCCTAGGGAGGTTGTGATGCATCACACATGGTAGCGGCATGCGTCGGCTTATAATGGTCACATGATCCTATCCGACTGACATGTCCAACCCAGCCAGGCTGTCGTATGGCTGTTACGCAGTCAATGGAGATGAGTGACTACCACCCGCCAACTCCTTGCATGGCTTTCCATTAGAGATGTAGCACCTCAAAGTGGTCTCGGGTGTGGCACTTGAGCCATGCTGACTGGCATGCACACTGAGCATGGAAATTAATTGGACAAGTCCCAGCCTGCGAGGGTACAAAAGCCTCACCAAACGACCGACACTCACAGCTGTACATGAGGATGGCTGCCGTGGATGGCGGCCAATGGAATCAACTCCCTTGGCACGCAAAGAGATGTAAGTTGCTTGGTTGCGCACAACCACCGGCGCAGCCAAAGCAAGCTCCCAAGTGCCTTGTCTCCTTACTCAATCATGCTATCGGCGCCATGGCCGTCGCTGCAATCACATGCCAATAATCGGCCAAGGTGTCCACAAGAAGCATTCTGAATACAAGTACGCGAATCAAAGGCGCAATTTTCGCTACCTAAGTTGGTCTTATGGTGGAGATGACCCCGCCAGGACAACCCACCACCGTTGAGTTTGAGATGCTCCTCCATGCAGGGACACTTTCTGGAGGGCTTCCTCATATATCCTTCCCCCCCCCTACTAGGTACCTGGATCGGTCACGTGGCCCCCCATTTTGGGGGGCCCAGCAGTCCTGACGATCACTGCTCGTGCGATGAATTACAAATAAGGCGCCAAAGAAAATGATCCTGCCCCGCGCTACCTGTACTTCGCGCGTATAATTTAATAAGTTGCCTATCAGCACCTAAAGTTGTCTGCAGCCACGCCCGCGCGAGGCCGAGGTACGGATCTGAATGTTTTGCGCGCCCGGCGGGCGAGTCATCCGGGCCATCATCGCCCGTGCACGCGTTTTACTACTGCGAGGAATGCTGTCACTGCTGGTACCCGTAAGAATTAAGACATGGAGATACCTCTTCTACGGGAGGGTACACTAGCGCTAAGGATCAATCCTTGAGACCTGCAAAACATCGCAACGCTGCCTCATTTCCTCCTGCATCACCTGTACCGGTACCTGTCCCGATACTACCAGAGGTACAAGCAGCAGCTGCCGCCGCAGCCTGCTGTCGTCGGACGGCTCTTTACGTCCCAGCCTCACCTGGAGGCCCAAACTCGCAAGGGTAATCCCGAATCTCGCTGCCATGGCGCGCGGGGCCGTTCCGGCGCTCTTGGTGCTGCTGTTGATGCTGCCGTCTGGCGGTAGGCAATGTCACCTGGTTGTGGCCGACGAGGCCGAGGTCGGGCAGCATGCAGCGGGCGGCTCGCAAGGTGAGAGCCCCCCAAACTCCACACGCAAGTACATGCCGCCACTTGCTTCTACTGTCTCTTCGCCGTGGCGGCGCCGGCAGCAATGAGCTACCTCGGGCAATACCTGGGTCGTCAAGCCCCGGGCACCCGTCCACCCTTACCTGGTTGCCGCCGGCGAGTCTTTCTGTGTACTAGTCGCTATCATGTGCTGGCGATCATTATCACATCGTTCATCTCCGGTTTTATCAGTACTCGTAGTCGTACGGGCGTTACGCGTACTGACGGCCTGTACGCGTACAAGTGTTCTCGCCCGCCCGTACAACCATACACCCACGAATCCACGATAGCCGATGCTACCCCCGACATGATGTCCGGGCGTTGACATGACCTCGTAGTCGCTACCAGCACGGACCTCTACTTCGAAGCCCCTTTCCTGTCGGCGCCTTCACATCACATTCGGCCTAGTGCCGCTATTGGAGTGGCCCGGGATTGTGTGCTGGGGAGAGCGTCCCTACTGCGTGGAGCGGCGGCTGGCTGGTGGCGATGCCTGGTCGGTGGATATGGCGGTTTCCGCCTCTTGTGGCCCGTAGCTGGATTTTCTTCTGGATTTCTGGATGGATTTCTTGAATTTTGCAACTAGCACGTGTAATCAGTCGCTACCAGTACCCCGGGTTCCAGTAGCGACTACCCTGTACACCCCGGCAATACGCGATGCTTTTCAGGTTTGGGGGCTCGTGTCGCTGATATCTGCCTTCGGTTCCAGGATGTAATAGTCAACTACGCCGCCGGATAGTCGCTCACTGGACACTGAGTGGGTGCGCTAGTCTCTCTATATAAATGAAAAACTATGCGCTGATGGAAAGTGTTGCCAAAGTACTGGTACTGTCGTTTTGTTGTGTTTTTTTTTTCGCCTCCGGGACAGGACTGGCACCAGTGAAACCCTGGTACTTTCGTATAGTTGTACCACGGCACGTGGCTGTGGGTATACGTATTTGGTACCGACGATATCAACGGGTAGGGCGACTGCCAGGTCCCGGTAGCGACTACCGTGAGACGAGGTCCGGAGTCCGTGGTAAAGCAAAGTGCCCGTGAACCACCCCACGACCGAAACGTTTTATTATGCCCAGATCGATTTTCGTACTGCTACTGCTACGGGATACTGCATAACACCGTTAAGGCGTGGCCGGGGTTAATAGTGCTGGTCACATGCCGACACCATCAGGTATAGCCGGGTCGTAAAAGGACTATTGGGCTGTTGGGATACGTACCATTCCAGCCGCGCTACTGCCTCGGCAAGTGCAAACCTCCACAGACGCCATCCAGGTTAGGCCTAGCCACTTTGACGGTCCCCTCGCTCCAACCCCAAGGGCTGGTGCACAGCCATTATATATGCCGCATCTCGTCCGGGTGGGAGCAGTTTCGCGGGTGGACTATAAACCATTTAGCTCCGAAACCAATATGCCAAACCGCAGCGCGCTGCATTGGAGCCGTTACAACGCGCCTCAAGGGGCCGCGCCTATGGACAGGGATATATTGTAAGAGCCGAACACGCTGCAACATGCCGCACCTCGTCCGGCGGTTGAGTGCTTGGTAAAGTTCTGCGAGTGGACCCATAATCCGTACAGCGCCCAGACCTATGTGCCCCAACAACGGCATGCGCTACACGGAGTCGTCATATAGCGCCTCAAGGGGCCGCGCATATGGAGAAGCATTGTATCGGACGAGGCTAACACGTCCCAACATGCCGCACCTCGTCCGGGTGAGTGGTTGGTGCACTTCTGCGTGTGGTCCCATAAGCCGCATAGCTCCGAAACCAATATGCCAAACCACAGCGCGCTATATTGCAGCCGTCACAAAGCGACTCAAGGGGCCGTGGGGCGCCCTGGTAGTTGTAACTTCCCACACTGTGGTAAGGACGAGGATTTGAACCACGAGCCTCTCGGATACTAGTCCGGTTTGCGAGCTTCAACCGAAAGGAAGCAGTGATCGGCATTCAAAAAGTACCCGTAGCTGGCAGAATCTCGAAAACTCGCACAATTCTTACCGGCGGAAATGATTATAGCCAGCTTTGCTATACTGAGAGGTGTCGCTGGCTGTCCAACCCCCAGCCGCGGTGGCTGACATCGCAGAGCTTGCCAACGCCGGGGTCTGGCTGGCGCCCGGCGGGTACGCCTACCTCACGGATGAGCTGCTGGCGTACGGCGCGCCGGGCGGGTCGGCGGGCGGCGGCGAGGTGGAGTACACGCTGGAGGGCGTGTCGGGCGGGCTGTGGGTCAAGCTGGACGGTGTGGCGCTGTCGGTGGGCGACGGCTTCACGCAGGCGGACGTGAGCGGCGGGCGCGTGAAGCTGTGGGTGGAGGCGGAGGGGGCGGCAGCGCCGGGCGGCTTTGCGTTCAGCGTGGCGTCCGGCGGCGAGGCGGTGGCGGAGGGCGCGCTGTTTCGCGTGGAGCTGAGCGGCGGCGGGGCGACCCTCGCGGCAGTGGCCGCGGAGGTGGTGGTGGTGGCGGCGGGCGGGCGGGGGCCACCCTCAGGCGCAGCTCCCTGCACTACGCGTCCACCGGCCACGAGCCGGTGGTGTACACGCTGCTCGGCGCGGACGGCGTCGCGGCGCTGCTGGACGGGCGGCCGCTGCGGGCCGGGGAGAGCTGGCGCCAGGCCGACGTCGACGCGGGGCGGCTGGTGATCCGGCACAGCGGCGCTCTGTACGACAACGGCGTCGGCGAGTTTGAGCTGACGCGCCTGCCGGCGGGCGGCTCCGGCATGCCGTCCTCCTCCCCGCTTGGCGCCACGCTCGCCTTCTCCGTGGACTCCGCCGACGCGGACAACGGGCCGCTGGAGGCGGCGCTGACCGTGGAGGTGGCGGCGTCGTTCCCCTCCCCCGCCTGGTCGCCCCTGCGGGCGCCCGCCGTCCCGCGCGGCGGCGCGCTCACGCTCACGCCCGCCATGCTGGAGTACACCGTGCTCTTCTCGCCCGCCTTTGCCGCCGCTGCGGACGGCGACGCCGCGCTGCGCTTCGCGGTGGTGGCGGTGACGGGCGGCGCGCTGCGCCTGCGCGGCGCTCCGGCGTTGCTCGCGCGTGCCGCGCCCCCGGCCGATGCGCCCGGCACCTTCACGCAGGCCGACCTCCGCACGGGGCGTGTGGTCCTGCACCACGGCGGCGGCCGCACTGACACCGCCACGCTGCTGTACTGGGTGGGGTTTGGCCCGGCGTGGACAGCCGGGCGGCTCGACGTGGCGGTGCGGGAGCCAAAGGGGGAGCCCCCCAGCACCGTGGTCTCCTTCTCCGCCCGCCTGGCCTTTGCGGCGCCACCCTACACATCGCGCCGACGGGCGCTCCTGCAGCCGGCGCCCTTGCCGGACAGCAGCGCGGCCTTTGCGGCGGCGCTCACCGGCGCGGTGATGTCCGCCGCGGGCGGCGCGCCCTCCGACGTGGCGCTCTCCAGCCTGCGCGCCTGGAACGGCAGCCGCTCGCAGCTCGCCACCATCAGCGCCACATTCGACCCCGGCAACGAGATGGCCGTCAACCTGTGCGTGCCCCCCCCCCCCCCCCCTCCCCCCCCCCCTCCCCCCAGCCCACATGGTTTCGGAGCGGGTGCGCCGTGTCACAGCAGCTTATTGCCACATGTCGTGACCTCCCGTGACCAGGCAAACCCTGAGCCCGCACAAACCTCGAGCCCTAGCCCAACCCTAGTTAACCCTGACAGTGGATCAAAACTCAATAGTGCAACGCACTGCATTTCGAGTTCGCTATGGCTCACTGGTTTGACACCCCCCCCCCCTGGGGGGGGCGAAGACAGAAAAAACAGGTTATCTGGAATAATACGAGTGTCGTCATAATAACTCACTATTAGAAGTGCACAGGCATGCTGACATTGCAAGATACTTCGTTTATTCCATGGGGTTGCCGATTTACCCATTGGTTGCCGATGTACCCGGTACAAGAAATCGTTTGTTGGACCTGCAAGCCCGAATACGTTTAAGTATTGTGTATCCGCCACCAACGCAGATCACAATTTTACATTCAAAGACTCAATGTGAGCCTCGCTGTTGAAGCAACGTTTGAAATGTTTATTAGGGTTTTACCGTTTCATGGGAGGAATGCGCTCAGGGGGTTCCTGACCCCCACATCGAGGGGTCCGCAAAACACTTAATTATTTCTTCATTTTCAATAATTTTCCCATTCCCGGAAAAAGTCGGTCAAAAATGTTATTTATCCGCCGACCGCTTGTGTTTGTGTGGCATACGAATATCGGCGGTGAGAAATAACATCGGCACAAGTACGGTATATGTACCCGTACCCCTAATCGACCGATCGCAACCTCACCTCGCCTCACCTTTTTCGGTGTGCCCGATATCGTCATCCGAAGACTGCCCTACGGACGATCGGTACCGCACGGGAATACTGTACGAGTTCGCCATAAATAACGGATGTAAGGCGGTCGCCAAGGATCCGCACACCTCCGCGCGAGCCGACGTCGTCGTCGACATTTTTACGACGATCACGGCCATACGACGTCCGTATCACGTGACCGGTGATGAAGCCTCGGTTGATGAAGCGCTAAACTGCAAAGATATACGCTTCTCTCGAGGCCACTCCGCCACGTGCGAGCCGTTTCACTACCAGCAGGCCACGGGGACCTGCGCCATCAGACGCGCTGCTTGCGCCCCCCTCCCCCCTTCTGTCCCTGACCCCCCCCCCCCCTTTTCGGCCAACAGGCTGCTCACGCTTCTAACAACATGGCCCGCGTCCGTCTTCCAAGAGCTGCCCGGCCTGCTCAGCGCCTCGGTGTGTTGCGCCCCCCCCCCCCCCCCCCCCCCCCCCCCCCGGGGTGTTACCTGAGCCTTGTTGCTTGTCAGCGTTGAGGACCACGGTGAGACACAGCGGAGGAGTTTCACGGGCCGGACTCGCGCTCCGTGCTCGGCCCTCGCGCGGCGCATGTCGTCGTACGAGGAGGGTTCGACTCTCAACATGTCCACCCAAGTACCTCACTCGATGGTGCACGAGCATTCACCGTTTTTCCGGCCCGCTACCCCAATTCACAGTCGCGCAGCCGACCGCTGGCTAGCAATCATGATAGTTCCATTTGGCAGCTTCATGGCGAGCTTGTCTTAGGTACATAGTAGGCATCCACACAGGAGGTCGATATAGGCCGCGAGTGTCATCATGTGTGCCAAGTCAGCAGGGGGGGGGGAGGGGGGGGGGCAGTGGCCCAGGAAAAAAAAAAGAGGTCAGGGGGCTCACTTCCCCCCTCCCCCAACCTCCCCCCCCCCCCCCCGGCAGGCAAGGCACCCGATATAATGCACAGTGTACTACACCCCAGCATCCTCCCCCCCACACCCCCAACACCCACCGACTTACATTAAAAACTGTCAACAGGACGAAACATTACAAAATGATCACAGGGTAATCACGAATTTACCAAATGTCGGAATTTTTTCTTAGTTCGCAACGTTTGCTATCACGACGAATGTCGGGCCCTCCACCAGCCCCCACCCTACGCAAAAGTGGGGGCGGATGAAACTCGATTTTGAGACCGGATTCCGAGAGATCTGGAAGGGAGTGGGCCGACGGCGACTTTCAGTTCGCCCGCGTTGGGGGGTGGGGGTCAGAGAATACAGTAACCCCTCCTCCCCTTCCCTTCCACGTGCAGATCATTTGGATAACGGTGGACGGCGACGTGGTGCCGTCCAGCTTTGATAAGTCACCCCCGCCCAGCGGCTTCAACGAGTCCGCCTACAACACCGCGCGCGCGGGGAGCGTGCTGGACCGCCACAGCGGCATCATCCTCTCCGTCTGCGTCGCGCTCTCCATCCTGTTCTTCGGCATGTGCGCGCTGGCGACCTGGGCCTACGTCTACGGCAAGGTGACCCCCCCTCCCCCATGCACATACACACACACACGCACACACACACACACACACACACACGCACACACACTCACACACACACACACACACACTCACACGCACACACACACACGCACACACACACACACACACACACACACACACACACACACACACACACACACACACACACACACACACACACACACACACACACACACACACTGGGTGCCCGCTCACGGTGTGTACGCTTGCAATTCACGGGCAGTCATGAGATCGGGAACTGTTTCGCACAGTCCTTGAGGCAGACAGTGCACGCGCATATTTGTAGTTTATTGTGATAGAGGTAGAATAATTATCCCCGATACAAGTATAAGTATAAGTATAATAACCATAAGTATAAGCATAAATATAAATATAATATAGTAAGCATAAGTATGAGTACAATATAACGAGCATAAGTATATTAATATAATAAGTATAAGGATAAGTAAAATGAGTGTAAATACATGTATAATATGTAGAAGTATAGGTATAAGTATAAGTATAATAAGTATACGTCTAATAATGTTGAAGTACAACTATGACAATGTTGTCACATGGTAAGTGTACGTATATGCAAACTCAACAGTATACTAGAATGAAAGTTCGGAACTAGAAATAGAATAGAAGAGAAAATGTCTTGATAGTTTGGATACTTTGAAAGAAAACTGACAGATATATCTTCGTCATATTATTGCAAATCGATTTCGGAAAGCGCCAAGTAAGTTGCTTGAGTTTGTATATCGCCCATTTATTAAGGAAAAAGTACACATGACAGTATATTATAAGTTGTCTTATGTATACGTCAAATAATATCTGAAATTAGTAATCATGACGTATACTATATTAGAGCTTTCCCCTTCTTTGCGAGGGCGCCAGAAACGCTGAGTTCTGGCAAACCCGACGACGCGCGGTAGTCTCTCATCGCCCTGCGTCTCGCTGCATCAGCTTTCCATGTGGCTGTGGCTGCTGGGCGGCGCTGACTTGTGCGTGCTTGCGCATCCGATCTCGCCGGTGGTCGCGGGTGCACAGCGGAGGGTGGCGCCCATGTACGAGGCCGCCGCGCCCGCGAGCCCCCCGCCCAGGGACTCAGGTGAGAGCCCTGCTTGAAAGAGGGGGGGGGGGGGGGGGGAGGGGGAGGGGGGGGGCATGGGATGCGATGCGGTTTGGTGTGTGGTATGGTGTGGTGTAATGTGGTGTGGTGTGGTTTGTCATGTCATGTGAAATGGTGTGGTTCTGTGTCATGTCATGCAACAATGGATATGGTGTGGTGTGGATTGGTGTGATTTGGTTTTTCATGCCATGTCGTGTCATGTGATATGGTGTGGTGTGGTGTGGCGTTGTGGGGTGTGGTTGTCATGTCATGTCGTGTGACGTTACATCATGTGATAAGATGTGGTGTGGTGTAATGGGATGCGATGTGATGTGATGTGATGTGATGTGATGTGATGTGACAAGGTGTGACATTGTGTGGTGCGGTGTGGCGTAGTGGTGTGGTTTGTCATGTCGACTCATGCGACGTCGTGTCGTGTCGTGTCATGTCATATGGTATGGCATGGTGCGGTGCGGTGTGGTGGTGTGTGATATCATGTGATACGGGGCGGTGTGGTGCGGTGCGGCGTTGTGTGGTGTGATGTGTGCAATCTGCCTTTATTGATGACCCTGCTCAATAGATTGTTGGGTTTGGGACTTTTCGGTCTGCGTGGACCAGTGCTATTTTAGTGCTACGACCCTGTACTCGAAATAGGGGATCCAAGTCATATACATGCAGGGTGTTTCACCTTTGTTGCTTTTCAGAAATGCTGAATCCCACCGCGCGTGTCAGAGTAGTCGAGGGTTCTAACTCCGGCCAGTACTCATAGTACCTCGACTTGGAGATCCCCTTCCCCCCGAATGAAGATGGATTTACGAGCATTAAGACCCCCCCCCCCCCCCCCAAAAAAAAAAAATCCTCTCCTCTGCTATCATCGCCCATGGGGCAAGTTGCACGCTACGACGGTATGGGTGACATCCGTCGTCCGACTCCTCACGTGGTGGGCCGTCTGCGCTACGCAGTGGCCGCGGCGCAGCGGCAGCGCCAGCAGAAGCCACGCGAGTACCTCTACGCCTTTCTCGCCTCCACGTGCGACAACTTTGCGGAGGAGCGCCTCCTGGGGAGCGGCGGCTTCGGGAAGGTGTACCGCGGCGCGCTGCCCGACGGCACCGACATTGCCATCAAGCGGCTGGACGACGACAGCATGCAGGTGGGGTGCATGGGGCCCGCAGCCCCCACCCCCAAGTAGCACCATCATACATGTGCCCCGAAACAACTGCCCCCTTTCACATGCAATCGTCAACACTGCCGTCATTTACCGTAACCACACTGGTATATAATGTTATATTGATTTTGAGCCCCCCCCCCCCCCTTAAAGTGCCAAAAACACATTCATCTGGAAATATACCAGAATACTACACGAACATATCACGAAATAACCGACTCGGTGGTGCTGAGCAATTCATTATTACACATGCGACACGCCAACCCAATGTTGCGGCGTTCCCGCCCTTCACCTTATTGGTTGAATTTTCATTTTAAATCTATTTTCTTTGTCTTGTGCAGTTGACTGTTTCGCATAGAGTGACTGACGGATACAGAGGTGTTTTATGTAGTCGAGTAAAAACAACTTCATAAATAAGGCTGTACGTAGAAAGATCATGAAGGCCTCATACACTAAAAACAATGTATCACGGAGTATCAGCTGCCGGATCACTGCCACACACACATTTACATCTTCCTCCAATCTGATGCATCGGTCATTGGTAAACTTGCGGGATGCGTCCCACCGTTGCCGCGATCCTGACAGCGTGCGGCATACGCCACCCTGTGTACTGCTCCGCCTCAGGGGCACACCCAGTTTCTAGTGGAGATCCGCACCATGATGGACTGCTCGCACCCCAACGTGCTGAGGGTGAGTGCCGTAGATTGCGCGTCGCCCTTTACATGCGCCCCGTGTGTACCGGTGCCGAGGCACCTATAAGAAAGACATGGTTAAAGAGTTTTGAGGGTCGGTAACCACACTTTCTTGAATTTCGCGGTTTATTCGTTGTGATGTCGTATTCAAATGAGCTAGGAAAAGCGACCACTTTCTTACCTACCTACTGTACGCAACGCAACACAACGAAAAGGTAACCTTAATTATTATCCCATGTCGTAAATGATGTGGTACCGGCGCGTACACATCCTGGCATGATGATGAGTAACGATGCCCTGGCTGTACTTTTAGTCACGAACTCACAACTGTAACAAACCGCAGCGCGCGTACACATATTATCGTCCACGTAGTACTACTGGTACCCGTAATTGAGCATTAATGATAATTGCAAGTCCCCATGACGCACCCCCGTGTTATATACCAGTATTGATTAGTCGCTAATAACAAGAGGATGCACTCCTCGCTACGGGCGATACTCATAGCAGAATGGACTAAAACAATAAATTCGAGTAACTACAGTGTACAGGGTACCAGGTTTGGGTGGCAAGGATAGCAGCACGGCCGGCAAAGAACAGCCACCTTTCTGCCACCTGCGCGCAAGTTGGCTGTTACTACGGCACAAACACTTGTCGGGGCAAGTACTGCAGTCGTGTCGTTCTGTATAGGAAGTCGCTATTCCTCGTAATATTACGAGATTAAATAACTGTATGGACAACAATCAAGTAGTTAATCGAAACTCCGCCGCCATAACATCTTCCAATAATTCAGCAGTCGTTAAAAATCCGTATTTCTCACGAATTAATGTTCAGGGTTGGTGTTGTAGGGTCTCAAACCCCAGTGCGTGGCTAATACGGCTGGGTTGTGTGCGCGTCCCTCCACCCCGCCCCCCTCCTCTTGGCTTGCCCCCGCAGCTGGTGGGCTTCTGCCGCCAGGTGGGGCACCGCTGCATCGTGTCGGAGCTGATGCCTGGCGGCAGCTTGGCGGACGTGCTTCGTAAGGCGAACGAGCCCGGCAATGCGGTGGAGCTCCCTTGGAAGCGGCGCGTCAAGGCCCCCCCCCCCCCCCCCCCAAAAAAAAAGAAATCCGAAAACAGAAATTGGCACCAGGAAGCAAATCATGATGCCAATATGAAGTGAAGCAGTCAGTCACATATTAAATGACCGCGTATATATCGCATGCCCCTGGTGTATCGCGTTGTATGTATTCAACCGGCGCCATAGCTCAGGGCGTGTAACTAATATCGCCGAGTTGTTGCAATCTTGAAGAAAGTCATCGGCATGTAAGTGTCCCACAAATACTGGGAGGCACCGCTCAAACGAATTTGTCTGGAGCGCACCGTTATCTTCGAGGGTTTTGTTTTGACAAAGGAAAACCGCATTCCCTTGCTGGTAGACGAGCGATCAAACAATGCCGTTAAAGGTAGCTGATAAGAAATGACGTGGAACAGCGAATGGCACTAATGCACAAGCCACCACATATGTAATATCTTAAAATATATCTTTTATGTTATCTGTGTCTGTGTGTGCCGTTTGGTTGACTCCACCGCTGCGGTGCGCTGCCACCTCCGCAGCTGGCGCTCGACTCGGCGCGCGGCATGGCGTACCTGCACGCCAGCAACCCGCCCATCGTGCACCGCGACCTCAAGAGCACCAACATCCTGGTGGACGGCACCGGGCGCGCGGTGATTGCTGACTTTGGGATGACGCGCCTCTTTGACACGGCGCCTGGCGCCCTGCACGTCACGACCCGCCTCATCGGCACCCACGGGTGAGAGCTTGCAATCACCCCCAGGTATGCGACAGAAAGGTATATTGACCCAGCAGGCAGTCTCGTTTGCTTCATTCACCCAAAAGGACATAAACGGACACAAACGGACTTGACAGGACATTAACGGACTGTAAGGGACATAAACGGACGAAAATGTACATAAACTGGCACAATAGAAATACATTAAAAAAGGTAAATCTTCCTTCTCCGTGTTGAGTGTCTTCAAATTCAGCGCCTGTCTGCTTGGACATGTGACTCCCCTCAGGATATGATGCACCCTTACATCCCAAATGGCCGGGTTGCAGTTCAGCTTGTTCAGTTTGTCGTGCCGGCCGCTTGTTCGGCTCATTACTCACTCTGGAGGACGGCTCCGACTGGCAGCTGCGCGCAGCGGGCGTGGCTGTGCTCGCAGGTACATTGCCCCCGAGTACATCTACACCGGGTCCCCACCCCAAGGTAGGTGCGAGCCGCTGGGGAGCCCCAACTACGGCTGTCCAAATCAATGCCCGGACGGCATCACCGGCGCCGCGCATGTGCAACTGACTCAGCGGCGCCTCTCCCCTGGCACCACCCCAGGCGGACGTTTGTACTCCTTTGGCGTCGTCATGCTGGAGCTGCTCACGGGACTGCCGGCCATCGACACCAACCGCGGCCAGGACCGCTCCAACCTGGGTGCGCCCCCTTGCGTCTCGCCGCTTCAGCGGCGCATTCTAAACATGCGTTTTTCTTCTTTTTCTCGCAATTTCAGGCAAGCCCTGGGACCTGGATTCCCTCTGATTTCTGATACCGTATCCAGGCTTTATGTGGGTTCACTAGTATATGTATTGGTTTTGACCCCCCCCCCCCCCCCCCCCCCCCCCCCCCCCCCCCCCCCCCCCCCGTATGCGAAGAGACAAAGACAGGGTATCAATCTGGCAATGTGTTACCTTGCACGCAAACTCACGTCACAGAATCTCTGACACGTTGGTACAGTCCAAAACAGCTCATCATATTTGCGACCCGTAAACCGAATTAAGTGACCCTACAGGACCCGCCTGTACATGTCATGAAGCATACACCGTGGGCTCTGTGTTTCAGCTTCAATCATCAAATAGAGCTGTCACGTGATGTAGCGTGCCTGATGGTCGTTAATGTCGACGTCAGCTCGCGCGGAGATGTGCAGCCACAACCGTCCAGTCGTGTGAATTACAAAAGCGCCAGCAACGAATCCACCGCTGAAAGAGGTACCAGGAGATCAGCACAAGCCGCTCAAAAAGCGGCCCGCAACCCATACCGTACTCTTCCATCGATCCGTAGCAGTCTTTTGAGGATATCGTACATACGGAAAGTGCGCCGGTAGTGTTGCGATCAATCTCCATCATTTGATTACCGCACGGTACTACAGGTGCTGCACCGGTACTATACGAGTAATGGTAACCGTTACAGACGTAAAGACACAAGATTTCCCGGTGTGTATCTGGCGTCCAATGAAATGCAGACCTTCCCAGTACAGTACATGTATACAGTCATTGTCATTAGTACTATTGGCCCAGGCGGCGCCTGCAGGTGGGTCAAAGGGGCTGACGCTCCGTGCCCCCCCCCCCCCCCCCACCCCCATCCCCCCCCACCCCCATGGTATCACAGTCCTCGGGCTGCAGGAGCTCCTCGAGGGGCGCGACGCGGACGGCCTCGCGGAGGTGCTGTGCGCCGCGGGCTGCGCCTTGGTCGCGTGGCCGCTGCCCGCGCTGGAGCTCTTCATGGGCGCCGTGGCTGGATGTGTCGCGCAGCAGCCGGACGACCGCCCCGAGTTTAGCGCGCTGGTGGCGCAGCTGGAGGAGGTGCTGGTGAGGCGCCCCGCCGCGCCCAGATCATTGAGACCATCACGGTCCGATAAAGGAGAAGGCTCACTCGTTGCATGGTGGCCGTGTGGAGTACCAAAATTACATATGATTTCAGATGTTTTTGATTAGTTTATAGCCATATTTAACCATACATATGTAGATGTGTGTATGTAAATGTATGTGTACATTTATATGTATGGGTATTATTATACCAGGATTACATATCTGTGTATGAATTGCGGGGACCTAGCTGGCGATATCAACAATGTGAAAGGGGGGCTCCGTGTGGAATGTGAGCACCGTGAGCATCCAGGGTCCGAGGGACAAGGGGTCCGCGAAACTATACGTGCGTGCTGGGGACATTTCTGGAAAATATACCATACAGACTGCGCGCAGAAACGTACTAGTAATGTCAGCATGCTATATGAAGGGAAATAGCTGCGCAGTGGAGGTAGTAATTGGCAGCAGCCAGCAAAACTGTAGGTATCGTCGTCAGATTGCCGGCCATCGCATAAAGCCTATGAACCCTCTTTCTTTGTCAAACTTTTACCTACTCGGTTTTAATGGATGGCTGTATATTCGCCAGCTAGTACCATCCATCTGAGATCCTTAGTTCATCCGCGGCAATTGCAGCGATGCCCAATACATCAAGGTTTCTTGATACTGCCGGCATTCATTCAATCCAATCTTTGAACATGCTGCGTGGTCATCCTGCAGTGGGCAATGTGCTGAGAGGTGTTCCTATCTACCCCCCCCCTTCTTACCCACCCCTGCGGCGAAACAACGCGCAGCGCCAGCCCGTCACGGCAGAGGCTGAATCGTTCAATCAGTCGGAGGATCGCGACTGCATCGAGCGCAAGCTGTGCCTCATCTGCCTGGACCAGGAGCGCGACCAGATGCTGCTGCCCTGTAACCACATTGTGGCCTGCACGGTGAGGGCCGCACCGGGCCGCCGCGCGCAGTAGCCCCTCCTGCAGCCTTATCTACAAGTCTATATATGTAGACTTGTCTATATATATATATTTATATTTATATACACACACATATATATATATGGAAAGATATGTATGTGTGAATGTAAATGCCGTACAATTAAACACGGTTCGATACGTCAACTGCACCTGAAGTAGCAATCTGAATGGCGAATGGGAATCGCAGCAATCAGTGAAATAGTTAGAGTGAAATAATGGCAACCTGTGAGTCTGACTGCCTTGGCACGTGCAGAGGACAAACACATGCAGTTGGCAGGCTGAGGGACATGTCGCCCCGCTGCCGAGTGCGATCCCGCAGTGCGGCGTGTCCCTTTGAATACGCAGCAGGCAGTGCGAGTCGCTGAGCCGGCCATGCTGCCCCGTGGGCACTGCGCGTAGGGCTGCATCGGCATGCTGACCGAGTGCCCCGTCTGCCGGGAGCGCACGACGGCGGTGGCGCAGCACGAGTTCCTGGGCCGCACCTTTGTGCACATCCCGGAGGTGCTGGCGGACGCGGGGGCGGAGGAGGACCGCATGCACGCGCCCTCTGCGCCGCCGCTGCCGGACCCCTGGGCCGCCTCCCCGGCCCTGGGCGGCCGCCTCGGCTCGCTGGAGGAGGCTTCGCTCATGATCTCCACCATCTCCCTGGGGCCCGCGGCGGCCCGCGGCGCCCCCCGCTGACCCGGCGTGCCCGCGCACCGTCATGGAGTTGCGCCGTGATGGAGGTGTAATGGCTTTATTCACGACTCGGATGGAGGGGCTGCGACACGACAGGTTGTGATATACCAGCGCACTCAGCTAGCGGAGCTACGGGTACCTGTAGCGCACTTGGCGCACCTCTCAACTCATTGGACCCGCCCCCGCTGAAACAGAGCTTCACGCCATTGCCAGCATCCCTGCATGCAATGCTCCCGCTGACCATGTCCGCCTTATGTGCGATGCTGCGATGCAAGGACGGTGGCTTTGTTCAGTCTCACAGAGAAGTCCGCATTCCCGCTGATTTCTGGCGGTGGTATAGCGGCTGATTATAGCGGTGCTTTGCCGCTCCGAATGATATTGGTTGATGGGGCGAGCCAGTGCAATCTGAGCGGCGGCAGCATTGTAAATAATACGTTGCCATCACGCATCATCGTGGAGGGGGCAAGGGTGCGACGGAGAGAGGCATGGGGGTCCTTCCCTTAAAACGCACACAGCAGTGCCTGAGCCGCTGTATATTTATATTTATTCCTCAGCGGCTGGGCTCGGGCGGATGTTTGCGC
>VCJN01001578.1:0-60898 GCA_006384855.1 Tetraselmis striata
AGCTAAGCTAGTGATGTGAGATATGAGTGCAGCAACAGATATTGTGCAAGATATAATACGATGGCATGCAAGCGGGTCCCCGCTCTTCCACAATCATTGGCCCTGCTCCCTCTTGCCCCGCCCCCGGTGCCCTTTAGCTGCTCTCAGCATCCCGAGTGGGATGGGCGGGGCAGCGGTTGCTACCGAGTGAGGCGTAGCATCGTTTGCAGTAGCAACGCAGCCTTTCCGGTTGCATAGTGTGACACCGCTTGGATGTAACCCAGCAGTACGCGCAAAGTGCAAGTGTTACACGTCCGTGTGCCCCACCCAATGACATTGCGCCCGACCTCACTGACGGCATGTCTCGCTCTCCTTCAGCTTCTGGGCCGTCCGCCGCCTCACCCTGCGCACCCTACCAGCCGCGCGTGCCTTCTCGGAAGCCTCACACGTCGTGGAACGCGTCCCTGACATGTCGGAACTCCGCCCTCACCGTGGCCGTGGTCGGGCAGGGGACTGCCCGCTGATGGGTCGCCATGCATGGGTACTTGGGGCCGCACAAAGCCGGGGTGCCGTCGCAGCAACACTCCCAGTCCGTCCGTTGGCCGCAGTCCACGCATGACGGGCGTCCGGCCAGGACACGCACATGATAGTGCATGTGGCCGCCTCCCGCCACTGCTCGTAGTGCTCCGGTCAACATGGCGAAGAGCAAGTCGGCATGTCCCGCAGGTGGCTGCGGGGCGGGTGGCGCGAGCGCAGCCTCGCTCGCCTCGACAACCCCCTCAGCCCGATCAGTCGCCTCGACCACGGCCTCCTCCGCCTCCTGACGCGGCGCACCAGGCGCAATCATCGTCGCCTGGCGGGGCGTCCCCCCCCCGCAACGGCGCCGTCGGCGGTGGCCGACGCCGTCGTGGCGGGGTGTTGTGAGGAGGTGGCCCTAGACATAGGTGGGGCCGGCACCGCCATGTGTTGCTCACATGCGGTGCGGTTCCTGACGCGACAGCTCCGTCGCACCAGTACCGGCGCCGGCACCCCACGCCTGCTGGGCTTACCACCAACCGGCATGTTTCCTTTGGGAGGCGGTTCATCCGCGTCGGAGGTGAGCGGCGGTGCCTGTGTGGGTGTGGATACTGCCCGGCCATTAGGGCTCCCGCCGCCTGCCGCTCCGCCGACCCACGCCGCGGCGTGTGCTGCGCCCCGCATAGTCGCCTCGAATATAATATACATGACGCGGGGACGGGGGGGGGGGGGGGGGGGGGGGGATTCGTGCGTTTCGTATGTCGGCGGAAAGGCGTGCGAAGCTGCGGCTGGCGAAGGTGGTGGAAGTAAGCGTGGCGGCGTCGGCGGCGTATTACCGTGCGTGCATGCGTGTGCAACCCCGCGGCAGCAAGCGCCGGACTCGGCGTGTGCCAGCGGCAGAGCTGCGAAGCCATGGACACGGTACGGGATGCCAAGTCTGGCTAAGCAACTGCCGAGGCTTGCGGCTTAACCCCCATGTCCGTCATGTCATGTCATGGAACGCGTCCCTGGCATGGCGGAACTCCGCTCTCACCGCGGCCGTGGTCGGGCAGGGGACTGCCCGCTGATGGGTCGCCATGCATGGGTACTTGGGGCCGCACAAAGCCGGGGTGCCGTCGCAGCAACACTCCCAGTCCGTCCGTCGGCCGCAGTACACGCATGACGGGCGTCCGGCCAGGACACGCACATGATAGTGCATGTGGCCGCCTCCCGCCACTGCTCGTAGTGCTCCGGTCAACATGGCGAAGAGCAAGTCGGCATGTCCCGCAGGTGGCTGCGGGGGCGGGTGGCGCGAGCGCAGCCTCGCTCGCCTCGACAACCCCCTCAGCCCGATCAGTCGCCTCGACCACGGCCTCCTCCGCCTCCTGACGCGGCGCACCAGGCGCATCATCGTCGCCTGGCAGGGCGTCCCCCCCCGCAACGGCGCCGTCGGCGGTGGCCGACGCCGTCGTGGCGGGGTGTTGTGAGGAGGTGGCCCTAGACATAGGTGGGGCCGGCACCGCCATGTGTTGCTCCACATGCGGTGCGGTTCCTGACGCGACAGCTCCGTCGCACCAGTACCGGCGCCGGCACCCCACGCCTGCTGGGCTTACCACCAACCGGCATGTTTCCTTTGGGAGGCGGTTCATCCGCGTCGGAGGTGAGCGGCGGTGCCTGTGTGGGTGTGGATACTGCCCGGCCATTAGGGCTCCCGCCGCCTGCCGCTCCGCCGACCCACGCCGCGGCGTGTGCTGCGCCCCGCATAGTCGCCTCGAATATAATATACATGACGCGGGGACGGGGGGGGGGGGGGGGGGGATTCGTGCGTTTCGTATGTCGGCGGAAAGGCGTGCGAAGCTGCGGCTGGCGAAGGTGGTGGAAGTAAGCGTGGCGGCGTCGGCGGCGTATTACCGTGCGTGCATGCGTGTGCAACCCCGCGGCAGCAAGCGCCGGACTCGGCGTGTGCCAGCGGCAGAGCTGCGAAGCCATGGACACGGTACGGGATGCCAAGTCTGGCTAAGCAACTGCCGAGGCTGGCGGCTTAACCCCCATGTCCGGCGGTTGAGGGACGGAAAGTGCGTAGAAGTTGATCGGGAAAGCGGGCATATAAGCATGGCTGTGCTAGGTTCCTATTAAGTAATGGCGGTTTGTTGCTAAGTAATTCGTAGGGGTAGACCATGCAGCGCAGGTAGGGGGCGGTATAAATGAGGCCGGGCACATATACTGCTCCACGAAACGACATTGTCGCACGTGTAGTTGAATAGACGCCCCCCCCCCCCCCCCCCGCCGGGTCGGCCCGCCGGGTCGGCCCGCCGACCCGCCACGGCATGTAATATCTGTCATGCATCGCCGGGGTATGTGTGAGTGGATGCCCCGCCGCCACATCCCCCCCCCACCCCCCCCCCCCCCCCCCCCATTTACACTTGTGCACTCATTAAGTTTGGGCTGGTTTCGGAGCAGTACATGTACGTATGTATATACATACAATGGAACGTAGGACCTGCGCGGAAAGAGGCGGGGCTGGCTGAGTGCGTTGGGGGTGCGTAGAGTAGCGTGTTGGTGAGATTCGGGGTGCATCGGACGCCGGATGCCCATCCACCCAGCGTAAAAGACGCGTACGTAATATTCACACTATATATATTCACACGCAAATGTGTGAAAACCGGACATTCCGTGCCGGATGGGTGGGAATACGGCGTCCGATGCAGCCAAAACCCCAGCAACACGCTATTCTGTGCACCGCCAATGCACTCCGCCAGCACCGCCTCATTCTCTGTCGATTTCGAAAACGCCTTCACATTATCCACCGCTAACTAATTGCAATTGCCACCGTGTAATGTTGTCACGATGTGCGCACACAACAACACTTACTACCGGTTCCGACGCGGATGGAGGCGAGGCTTGCGGAGTGCGGTGGGGGTGCGTAGAGTAGCGTGCTGCAAATAATTGGGGTGCATCGGACGCCGGATGCCCATCCACCCGGCGTAAAAGACGCGTAATATTCACACTGCTTTATGAACACACAAATGTGTGAAAACCGGACATTCCGTGCCGGATGGGTGGGAATACGGCGTCCGATGCAGCCAAAACCCCAGCAACACGCTATTCTATGCACGGCCAATGCACTCCGCCAGCACCGCCTCATTCTCTGTCGATTTCGAAAACGCCTTCACATTATCCACCGCTAATAATTGCAATTGCCACCGTGTAATGTTGTCACGATGTGCGCACACAACAACACTTACTACCGGTTCCGACGCGGATGGAGTCGAGGCTTGCGGAGTGCTCTTGCGGTGCACAGACTAGCGGGAGACTAGATCCATTGTCGCTTATTTACAAGCACTGGCGGTGCTGCCGGACCTGATCGTCTACGGCCGATGTAATATTCACACTATATTAACATCGGTGCACACCGCCGCACACCGCCGCACACCGCCGCACAACGCTGCGCGCGCACATTCGTCGCACACATTATCCCGGATTCACTCGCCGTATCCATTACGCCGTGCTACTTCAACAATAAACATTGCGAAATTACACCGACACAATGCCGCACCGACTAGCTCTTGACAATACGTGCATATAAATAGTAGTGGCGCGCTGCTCGCCTCCGATGTGTCGTTGACTGCTGCGGAAGGCGGTCGTCGACTGGGTGTTAGTTTCTCCACCTCGGCCGCCCCCCCCCCCCCCCCCCCCCGCCCCCCCCCCCCTTCACCGCTCACAACGCCATGGCCGACCTCGCCCCCCCGGGCAAAAGTGGGCGGCGAGCCTTGTTGTCTCGCGTGTCCGCGCCGCCGGCATCGAGGAGGACGAGAAAGACATGAGGAAACGCGTGACAAGGTGGGCGCGCAACAAAACACTCCATCCTCCACATTAGCACGCACCCACTCGTGGCTAACTTGTGCCGCGCGCAGGTTCGACCGGGAGCGCCGTAAGGCCCACCTCAACGCCAAGGCTTCCACAGTGCCAGCGGCGCAACTCGTGGTGGCCGAGGAGGCCGCATCCTCAGCCGCTTAAAGGCGAAACGATTGTGGCTTGTTGTGGGTGTCTGGGCATAGGGGGCGTCCCGACGCGAAGGTAAGGAAGCTCATGGCGGCGTCGTCGACGGCACAGCCTCCCGGGGTGGTGAAGACACTGACGGATGACAAGAAGCGGAAGAGGCCAGTGAAGAAACGCCGAGGTAAGAAACTGACGGTCGCGGAGTCGGAGGCGGAGTCGAAGGCGCAGGCGGAGGCGGAGGCGGAGGCGGAGGCGGAGGCAGCGAGATCGTCGAAGCGGAGGGTCCCCCGGGCACGCAAGAACAAGAACAAGCAGTAGCCCTTGCCCCCTTACCCCCCCCCCCCCCCCCCCCCCCCAGGTGGGAGCGGCTGGCGGGGAGGGGGGGCGGGGGGGGGCGGGGGGGGGCGGGGCGGGCGTGGTCCCCCCGCCTCTGCACACCCCCCCCCCCCCCCCCCGGGCCACATTCCCCGATGGCAGCTGTCGCGAATATTGTAATTCAATCATTCTTCGGCAAACCGCTGCCTGCCCCCGCCCTCCCCCTCGCGAATATTTATGTAACGTGAGCACTCTTTGGCAAAACATTGCAGCCAAACCGCCCATCTGATGACCTTTGATCGGACGGCTGGCAGGCCCGTTCAGCAGTACTTGCTATAATGTACACAAAATTCCCCACTTTGGCCAAATAGTACGGCTGAGATTTGCGCTCCCATGTACTAATAGTCGTAGTTATCCACAGGACGACTATAGCCATCGCGCCCGGGTTCGTACTAGATACCCGGTACCGGCTTAATAAATATATCGCGTACTACCCGGTACCACCCGGTACTACCCGGTACCACACGGACAACCTTGTACCTTATACGTCAGTGCCATGTAACAATTCCCCGGGCTAGTACGACTACCAGAATGATGACAAAAAGGATTTATCGACCGCCGGCAATAACGCCGGATGTACTCGCACGTAACTGGATGGACATGCCGCCACCAGCAGCAGCTTTCACGGATAATAGTGGTACCGGTACAGTAGTGCTTCGTCACCCGTATGTCACATCTGAATCTCACAGTGACGTGGAGCACGAGTACGGCGCGGAAGTTGCCAGGGAGTTTGATGCAGTGGACCCGCTCGGCGAGAAGGGCTCGGCGGACAACAAGGAGCACTGTGAGAATGAGATGTTACATACGGGTGACGAAGCACTACTACTAGCGACTATTATTTATCCGTGAAGGCTGCTGCTGGTGGCGGCATGTCCATCCAGTTACGTCCGATTACATCCGGCGGTATTGCCGGCGGGCGATAAACCCTTTTTGTAATCATTGTGGTAGTCGGTGACGCGTTACATGGCACTGACGTATAAGGTACGAGGTTGTCCGTGCAATACCAGGTAGTACGCGATATATTATTAAGCCGGTACCGGGTATCTAGCTAGTACGAACCCGGGCGCGATGACGAGTCGTCCTATGGATAACTACGACTATTAGTACATGGGAGCGCAAATCGCAACCGTACGTATTTGGTAACGGTGGGGAATTTTGTGTACATTATAGCTAGTACTGCTGAACGGGCCTACCAGCTGTCCGATCAAAGGTCATCAGGTGGGCGGTTTGGCTGCAATGTTTTGCCAAAGAGTGCTCACGTTACATAGATATTCGCGAGGGGGGAGGGGGGGGGGGCAGGCAGCGGTTTGCCGAAGAATGATTGAATTACATTATTCGCGACAGCTGCCATCGGGGAATGTGGCCGGAGGGGTGAGGGGGGGGGCGCGGAGGGGGGCTACTGCTTGTTCTTGCGTGCCCGGGGGACCCGCCGCTTCGACGACCTCGCTGCCTCCGCCTCCGCCTCCGCCTCCGCCTCCGCCTCCGACTCCGACTCCGACTCCGACTCCGACTCCGCGACCGTCAGTTTCTTACCTCGGCGCTTCTTCACTGGCCTCTTCCGCTTCTTGTCGGCGTCCGACTGCTTCTTGTCGGCGGCGTTCATCCATCACAGCTCCTTCTCAATTAGGGGTGGGCGGGGCAGCGGCGCGTCCGGAGGGAGAACGGCGGCCGTCAGTGTCTTCACCACCCCGGGAGGCTGTGCCGTCGACGACGCTGCCATGAGCTTCTTTGCCTTGGCGTCGGGACGCACTGTGAGAATAAGATGTGACATACGGGTGACGAAGCACTACTATCCCCGGGGGTCATCATACTTTCCCGCGGGCCCAAAACGCATCCAAACTTTCCCGCGGGACGCCCATACTTTCCCGCGACCCGCCCAAACATTAGCGCGGCCCGCCCATACATTACCGCGCTCACAGCCAGCACTCCTGCCTCCCCAGCCCGCCCATAGCGACCCCACAAGGTGGGAGAGGCACACGTGGTCCCGGAGGGCCGGCGACGGCAGCGGCTGCGGTGTGCGGCGGGCGATTGCGCGGGTGCGGGCTGGCGCAATTCGAGTGGGTCACGTCAGCCGACCCGATGCCAACGACCCCGGCAGTGTGGCATGGATGCAACTTCTACGGTGTAAGGATGACATGCGTCCAGCTACCGTCTCCCAGGGCGCGGCTGCACAGGGCAGCGATACGGTTCTGCTAGGGCACACTATGCGCGGGGCGGCTCACCTCTTGTGGCACCTGCTGCTGCATGCCGTGCTTCCCGTACCGCCCCTAGCGGGGCATGCCATGCATCTGCTGCGCCTGCATACCCATGCCAGCCATGATGCGCGGCAGCCCGGTATCCGACATGCGGCCAGTCATCATCTCGTTATGAATGGCTGCATTCCAAACAATCATCAATAGAAAAAGGCCTTTTTTGTTTTCAGCTCTACCTGTTTTCAGCTCAGCACATTTATTGATAATTGGCTTAACCATGCCATGCAGTGTTCTGGCGCTCTGCCATGTGCTCCTTCACCTCATTGAGCTGCCTTGAGTACTCGTGGTGCCACTCTTGTTCATGCTCGAGGAGACCTTGCTGCAGCTCCAACTCCTTCTCCGCCTCCTCATGCTCCTTCTGCACCCGCTCCACCGCGGAAGCCTTAGCAGCAATGCCGGTGTCGTACTCTGCGCGGGGTGCATTAAGCTGCGAGGCCCACTTGTCGCCGAGCACAGCCTTGGAGATTGTTCGCAGCGCTACACGCGGTGGGGCATCTTGGCGGGAGTAGACAAAGGTCTAAGCCGCACAGAAACATGACAGTCAACATCCACATATATGCATGTCACAGCACCACTAATGGCGAGCGAGACCAACCTTCAAAGTTGTCATGGAGCGGAGTGACTTCAACGCCCTGGCAACATCACCGTTGGCCTTCCTCAGGCTGGCCTCAAGATCAACTTCAGCTGCATTGACCTCTGCGAGCTGATCGCGGCTGACCTTGAGCTCCTTCCCAGCTTTATGTTTGCTTTGCAATGCTTTCTTTTCAGCCGCAGTTGCAGCCTGCGTGTGGCAGTGCAATGAATAAAGAGCATGAGCAAGCTACCAATGGGATTGCTTATCCTACACGGTCTGAACCACGCACTGCAATCATGCTTGCTCATCATGTAGATGGCGAAAATGTTAGGGCGGCTGCTACGCCTCTACTTTCAATTGCGCATCACACAATTCATGATGCTATGTTATTCACTGCTAGCAGCCACGAAGAGGGGCTCATCAGCACCTTGACTTTTTCCTTCAACTCATCAACCTCTTCTTTCGCACCGGCGATGGCATTCTCAAGTTATCGTTGATGTCTATATCACAGTCTCAACGTAGTTGATGACCACATAAAATGTTAGCAAGGGTCGAGGTATCTCGACATCTGGTCCATATTTTGCACTGTGCCACTCAATTGTGAGCTTGCGCAGACTTTCCATAGCAAGCCACATGACCTAGATATATGCAACAACATGAACATCACATGTTAGTATTATAATGTATATCCATGTTATGCCTTGGATGCTAGCGGGCAATCAATAGCTAGAGACCACCATATATATAGTGTAAGTCAAGAACGCTATCTATGTATGATGCCAAAGCTGCGTTACCACAATATGAAAGTTAGTGTTGCACTATATTTGAGAGAGAGAGAGAGAGCCTAGGCAACAGCCGCAGCTACACAGCAATGTGCCCTCAGCAAGCTAAAATAAGAAACAGATGTTATGTATGTGGTGCCCTCACATTCTTGTGAAACCATTTGAAATTGTCTTTGGTCAGTGCATAGCCACGTTGTGCACCCTTGGAATAGCCCTTGCGGTGCGAGAAATCAATGCCTTCGATGTTTGAACGCTTGACCCATGCCTTGTACCAATTGTCCATGTTTGTGTCCTTGGTGTAGGGGCGACCACACACATCCTGCAACCCTAACTCAATGAATACAGCTCTGGCCATCTTCTTGATCTCTCGATGATGCAGAGGCCCATCCCGCAGAATTATTGTGCTGTCGACATCAGCTATGGACTTTTCTGCCTCGGGGCAGAGTGGAGGCCTGCCCGGGGCTCGGATGCCCTCGCCGGCCTGGATGACTTGCACGTATCTGCGTTGTTCCATGTCCTTTGGCTTTGACCAATAGTGCTTGATGGTCTCAAACTTGATGGGCGCCGCAGGCACAGGCCACGTCTTGAGACCAGGCCCTTTTCCCAAGCTGCCGTCCTTCTCCTGCTGACGCAGCTTTGCTTGGGTGACACCTCCGGCAGCCATCACGGCATCAATTGATGTATATGCAGCAGCCGAGCCGCGCATTGTCAGCTCTTCAGCCTTTTCGAGCATGGATATCACCAGAGTCAGATTCTTGGTGTTGACCCTGTTGTACACCCGTGTCCTGCTGGGTGCCTGTACTATTACCAAAGATTCATGATTCAATACATATATATTCATCGTCGGTGTGATGCAGCAAGTACATACATAAGTAACATCCGGCTGCCAAGCATACATATACATATATTACATCATATGAACTGTCACAAGCACACCTAGTTGTGTCACTCCCAAGTTCATTGGGCCTTGTATGCAGTGACAATCATATATACATATACATACATATATACCATGTTCTGCGACATATGTTAGCGGCTTAGCAATTCCTATATGTAGTGTTTTGGTGCTGTATTTCCTGTATTTTCTATGTTATTGCCATCTATGTTAGCAGGGACGCAGACAGGCGACGTAAATGGAACAAACGCGAGCTAGCTGAGCTAGAAGTAGGCAGAACTGCGACGCGGTTGCAGTGTGCCGAGCCGGACGTCAATCAAGCAGGACAGATAAACAACACAGTGCGGTCCGAACTTTCGCCCCACCTACTTCTGCTGCTTCGTCTTCTTCTTCCGCACGCCACCGAACTGACCGCCACGAGCTCCGGCCGTGCCGCCCGTCGTCAACCTACTGCTTCCACTGCCCCTCACCATCACGACTGGCTACATACCTGGGCTCGCACACCACGGCGGGGACGATTATATTGGAACGTGGCAGTATGACAGACGATGAGCCGACCATATAAGGCACTATTATCATCGAGCGACGCTGGTGATAATAGTGCGACGCGATCGGCATGCGCCTACCCCGCGAGCCAGGCCGCGTAGAGAGCTTCACAGCGCAGCAAGCTGGTCCTGGCCGCAAAGCTCGGCTATATGTGGGGGCGGAGGGGAGCTCACGCGGCGACCTGTGTGACTTTCTGTGAGCGCGGTAATGTATGGGCGGGTCGCGGTAATGTTTGGGCGGGTCGCGGGAAAGTATATGGACGGGTCGCGGGAAAGTATGGACGGGTCGCGGGAAAGTTTGGTCGATCCGAGGTATCGGTTTTACGGTGTTAAGGGCCCGCGGGAAAGTATGATGACCCCGGGGATACTAGCGACTATTATTTATCCGTGAAGGCTGCTGCTGGTGGCGGCACGTCCATACAGATACGTGCGAGTACATCCGGCGTTATTGCATGCGGGCGATAAATCCTTTTTGTAATCATTCTGGTAGTCGTACTAGCACGGTGACGCGTTATATGGCACTGACGTATAAGGTACGAGGTTGTCCGTTCAGTACCGGGTAGTACGCGATATATTTATTAAGCCGGTACCGGGTATCTAGTACGAACCCGGGCGCGATGACGAGTCGTCCTGTGGATAACTACGACTATTAGTACATGGGAGCGCAAATCGCAGCCGAACGTATTTGGTAACAGTGGGGAATTTTGTGTACATTATAGCTAGTACTGCTGAACGGGCCTGCCAGCCGAAAACCCGCAAAGGTCATCAGATGGGCGGTTTGGCTGCCATGTACGGCCAAAGAGTTCTCACGTTACATAAATATTCGCGAGGGGGGGGGGGGGGGGGGAGGGGGGGGGGGGGGCAGGCAGCGGTTTGCCGAAGAATGATTGAATTACATTATTCGCGACAGCTGCCATCGGGGAATGTGGCCGGGGGGGGGGGGGGCGGCCCCCCCCGCCCCCCCCCGCCGCCCGCCGCTCCCGCCGGGGGGGTGGCGGGGGGGGGGGGGGGGGGGGGGCGCGGAGGGGGGCTACTGCTTGTTCTTGCGTGCCCGGGGGACCCGCCGCTTCGACGACCTCGCTGCCTCCGCCTCCGCCTCCGACTCCGCGACCGTCAGTTTCTTACCTCGGCGCTTCTTCACTGGCCTCTTCCGCTTCTTGTCGGCGTCCGACTGCTTCTTGTCGGCGGCGTTCATCGAGCACAACTCCTTCTCACTTAGGGGTGGGCGGGGCAGCGGCGCGTCCGGAGGGAGAACGGCGGCCGTCAGTGTCTTCACCACCCCGGGAGGCTGTGCCGTCGACGACGCCGCCATGAGCTTCCTTGCCTTGGCGTCGGGACGCCCCCTGTGCCCAGACGCCCACAACAAGCCACAATCGTTTCGCCTCCAAGCGGCTGAGACTGCAGCCTCCTCGGCCACAACGAGTTGCGCCGCTGGCACTGTGGAAGCTTTGGCGTTAAGGTGGGCCTTACGGCGCTCCCGGACGAACCTGCGCGCGGTACAAGTTAGCCACGAGTGTGGGTGCGTGCTTATGTGGAGGGTGGAGTGCTTTGTTGCGTGCCCACCCTGTCACGCGTTTCCTCATGTCTTCTCGTCCTCCTCGATGCCGGCGGCGCGGACACGCGAGACAACAAGGCCCGCCGCCCACTTTTGCCCGGGAGACGAGGTCTGCCATTGCGCTGTGACCGGTGAAGGGGGGCGAGGTAGAGAAACTAACACCCAGTCGACGACGCCTTCCGCAGCAGTCAACGACACAGCGGAGGCGAGGAGCAGCGCGCCACAACTATTTATATGCACGTATTGTCAAGAGCTAGTCGGTGCGGTATTGTGTCGGCGTAATTTCGCAATGTTTATTGTTGAAGTAGCACGGCGTAATGAGTACGCGGCTTCACCGAGTGAATCCGGGATAATATATGCGGTAGGGCGCGCGTGTAAATGTGCGCGACGGATGTGCGCGGATGTGCGCACCGTTGTGCAACAGCGGTGGGCGGCGGTGTGCGGCGGTGTGCACCGATGTGCACGAAGATGTGCAGGAACATGTAGGGGCGGAGCGGGTGAGTGTCCGCCGCTCCACCCAGCGCCGCAAATCCCCATGCGTGCGTGGGCCAACACCCAATGTTCAATCCTTGAGCTCCTCGCTGAGGAAGATGCGACGACGAGGTTGCAAGCCTACCTCGAGCGGTGGCTACAGGATGGTGGTACCTATGACCCCGTACACCTTCAGTTGTGGAGGCTTCTCGGACAAGACGTCGCGCATGCCTTGCTGAGAAGGTTCCCTAATGAGGTCCCGACGCCATACCCGGATCTGAACGCTCCCGGGCTGCTAGAGGTGGGTTTGTTGTCGCACATCGCACAAGACCTGATTGGTTTCAGCGAAGGACGCGGCGGAGCGGAAGGGAGTACAAACGCCGTGGTTATGAGCATGGTGTTGAGCATGGTGTGTGTACACCAACATGTCATCCTGCCCCCGGAAGACCTGGACGTTGCAGACCACACGCAGGTGAAGCCGTATGACGGAGAAAAGGAGGGCAAATTTCGACCCGTGGAAGCTGTGGCATTGGGCAAGGAGTGCGCCAGAGACATGGGTCGGCAAAAAGCAGGGGCAGATGAAGAGGTGCCCCCCCCCCCCGCCCCCCTTCAACCCATGACTCGTGCATCGATTATTCTGAGCGTGTGCCTTGCAGGAAGGCCTTGTTTGCCGCCTTGCTGGAATTGCGGCGCTCTTTCGTATCTGGTGCCGAGAAGGCCGGCGAGCTAGCACCAAGGTTTTGGTCGTGGCCGGTGATCGCGTTGCTGTTCAGCCCGGCGGATGCCTCCGCTCAGATCACCCACGTTGATGGGCAGGCTCCAAATCTGCAGGCCATCATTGCATGCACGTGCCACTGAGGTGTACCGCGGGCCGGAAGTGAGCTTCAGACACGGCGTTCCGGTACCGGGATATTTCGGGCGCGCTATTTTTGTACGAGTAATCGTTATGCAAGCCGCGTGCCGACGCGCCCTGCACATCACTCACTCGCTCAGCCACCAAGGTCACGTCAGCTCGCGCTTGCCACTCGTGACCGCAGCCATTGCACATCCCGACCCCCACAGCCTTGGACCTAAAGCCTTGGCAGACTGTACGCGCGGCAGCCGGGCAGTTAGTGGGCACAGTTGTCAACATTGACAGCGCGTCCGCCACGGCGAGGTACGGATGCGCCCCATTCCGCCGCATTTGCTCGCCCCTGTCCCACCCACCTAGAGCCGAATCGGAGAGATGTCGGCAGCCCGCCCGCCCGACACACGCCCAAGAGAGCTAGTGAGGGGGCTACCTGAGGTCGTGACCGGGGCGGATTTTTGACTTCCACCCTCAACCCTTGGCGTTGTGTCCATTAAAACAAGTGGTATAGGCTGAAATCCGCGTTGCGCCGACGCAGCAGCGCAACGGTATGGCACGGCGCGAGAACTGCGGTCGCTGCATTTTGGCCATCGCGGCCAACCAGCCCGCCGCCACCGACGTATGCCGGAATTGCGCCCGCTCTACCGCCCTGGGAGCCCTAGCACTCGTGGAGGAGGGGGTGCTGGTCGCGGCGGTCACTGAGGCGCTCTACGAACGCTGCAACAGCCAACACACGCAGGGCGGCCGCAAGTTTGCGACGGCCAGCTTCAAGAACATTCCCGCCGACCTATTAGTTGCGTTCTGCCAGTCTCGACCAGAATTGTGGCACTTGGTCAAGGACACGACCGACCGCAAGGGGAAGCGCGTGGTGAGATACATCACGTATACGTCAGAGGGCGTCGCGTCGGTCCTCTTCTTGCACGAGAAGCATGGCGATCCGCTAAAGCCGAGGCAGCATCGAAGTAGCATGCAAGCAGCTCGGCATAAGGCGCGCCGCGAGCAGCACGCTAGGCGGGGCGCCCATGGCGGAGTGCGAATGACGGACCGCGGCGACATGGTCTCTGTCTTGTATCCGCTTGCCTTGGAGGTGACGGAGACGCCATATCCCTACTCCGGCAGCACGCTACTTGAGCGGGCGGGGCTCGTGCTGTTCCACACCGGTGTCGTGGCTGCGAAGAAGGGCGCAGATTTGCAGCTCCCGACCGGCTACCCCACCAGCACCAGAAACCCAAAGCATGGCCCCACTTGCCCCCTTATGCTGACCCCGAAGCATATGCCATGCGCGAGCTGCAAGTTATAGTGAGGTCGCACTTTATGCATCTGGTCGGCGCAACCGATGATAGCGACGCGCTGCAGACTATTCTTGATTGGGATTGCAGCGCGTCCATTCCACCACCACCCCCTAGGCAGATAGGGGGGTCGGTATTTCGGTGGGAAGGCCCTCCAGGGGAAAGTGAGGCGGATAGACTAGAGCGCCGTGCCCTCTGGGCAGTGCGCCCTCAGGAGCAGCGCGAGCTGCGAGCGCGAGCTGCGCGTTTGCGCGCTGAGCAGCGGCAGCAACGCATGGAGCTTGAGAGTGCTAGGTCAGACAGCGACACAGAGGAGCGGGACATGCCGTCGCCGTGCAGCGCAGAGAGCTTCACTAGTATAGACAGCTGGGATGCGGCACACTTCCCAGCCGTGCGGCAGCATTACAGGCAGAAGATGGCACGGCGAGCGGCGGAGGCAACACGGTTGGTAGAGCAGGAAGCGGCGGAGCCGGAGGCAGCGGCGGGTACTGCTGGTCCAAGTACCCGCCCTCGCCGTTACAACGTGGTGTATGGCAGATCTCAAAAGGGGAAGGCTGCTCACTAGATAGCTGTAACTATATATATTTACTTCTGCTTCTTGTGCTTGTCGGCCCGCTCTGCCATCACGCTCTTGCGCTTGGATGCCTTTGCAGCCATCTCCTTCTTCACCTTGTCCGCCTTCTCCTTTGGCATGTGGGGTTGGGAACGCTTAGGGGGGCCATGCATGTCTCGGTGATGGGCCATTAGCGTGCTGCGCTTTAGCACTTGGCCTGTCCTGGATAGCGTCATCTTGCCACTCCTCAACATGCGCTGCGGCTGATGGTTGCTCCCTTGACGGAAGCCATGCTTGATCTCCCGATTGCTGTGCTCCATGCATTGTGCGTTGTAGTGGTCGATACAGCCGTGCCGCTCCATCCACATCGGAAAGTGCCATGCCACGTGGTGCATGTACGGCGTGATGTCCTCTGCTGTGGCAATGTCTAGGAAGGCGGCAAAGAAGAGCTCCACGGCGTCCCGCAGTGCCCGTGCTGCCCGCCTGCGGGCCTCTAGGTCATCACCTGGGTCCACCTTCCATGCTGTTGTCATGGCACTGTAGCAGTCCCACACCTTCTTCAAATTGGGCCTGATGGGATCGGAGCGGGAGATGATGGCGTCGAGCACCACCTCATGGCCATCCATCTTCTTCACCTCCGGACCACTCAGCGCAGGTAGGTCGGCCTTGGTGATTGCCTTACCCTTTCCAGTCTTCACCTTCACCTCCCGCCCCGGAAGTCCGATAAGCTGCATGGCATCCATTATAGCTTCCGCTTCCTCCTTGGTCTTGCACCGCTTGTGGACAGTATGCCACACCACATGCGGGCAGATTTGGATGCCCGCGTGCATGGTGTCACCGATCATGTCCTCCGGCTCTATCATCATGAAGCCATGTGGGCACATGTGGCGCTGGCCGAAGTGGGCATGCTGATAATTCTGCCTCGCCGCCGGAGTGTCGGCGGGGGGTAAGTCACCATGGAAGTGCACAGTCTCACCGCATCCTGGGCACGGGTAGGGCTCCGTCAGTCCGTACTCATGTCCCATTGCATGCGCTAGCATGGCTGCATACTGCGCGCTCTTGATCATCGGCATGCTCATGCCCTTCCGCTCGTAGTCACTCTGCGTGAGGTGCATGTAGTGCTTAGACATGTCACACACGAAGCAGAAAAATGTAGAAGCTGCTCCAGCATGCCCGTAGATCCCCGATTGCCACGCCATGTCGCCTCCCAGCACCATCTTGAAGGTGTAGATCTCGTCATGCAGCTTCATCCCTGAACCGTCGCAGAGCTCCATGAGTTGATCCTTGATAGCCTCCATCTGTGTGATGAACTGCTCGTACTTGTCTTGCCCCTCGTACAGCATGATCTTCACAGCATTGTGAATGCTGTCCACACCCCATCCTTCCATCACATAACCTTCTTCGTCCACCCTTCTCAGCAATGGCTTCAAGATGGCAAGCACAGCCCCTTGATGGCCGAGCTTGAAGGCTGTACTGCCATCAGCTGCAGGCACAAACAATTTCATCAGTGATGGCATGTCATATTATGAAAACAATTCACATCATTCGTAACACTGACGATGGCAGCTCACCGCAAAACTGGATCACGATCTCTCTGCTCTCGGGCAACTGATCTTTCGGGAACTGGGCCAGCCGAGTGCGCAACGCCTGCATCACGTCGATGATGGCTCGCTTGCCGTCCTCGGAAATTTCAAGCCCGGCTAGCTTTGCCACTCGGTCCTCCCAGTCCCACACCTCGTTCTTGCTTGGCAACAGACACATTGGTGTGCCATAGGGCAGCAGCAACACCTCATGCTCGCCCTTATCCTCGACCCAACGCTTAGACAAGGCATGGATGAGGTATTGGTAGCGGCGCCACGTGAGCTTGGAGGTTACACGGATGTACGACGCGCGCGCCACGGTCCAGTGCTCGCGGATGGCGGCGACGACATGCTGCTCCACAGTGCTATGCAACCTGCGTTGATGGCAAACGGCATCAAGAATTTCGGGACACTCATTACATAAACAGTCGACGAGTTGCACGACTGTGTCCCCTTTCGCGCCCCCCTCGTAGCGCGCCTCAAGATAGTCGGTTAGCCTCTTGACCTCGCGGCGTTTGAAGCCGCGATACGCCTCGGCCTCGCTCACTGGTGGGGCCGAGATCCGCTTCAAGTCTTGGCGCAAGGTTCCGAAAGCCCGGCACAACTTCCACTCCCTCATGGCTTTCATAACACACGACCGAGCCCTGGCCGAACCCGATTGGCTTGCCTCGAGCTTTGCTTTAGCCCGCCGCGTGGCGGCTTTCGCCGAGTCGCGCTGCGTGATGACCTTAGCGAGCTTCGCTGTATATTTGGCCTCCGCTGCGATCGCCTCGGCACGGAGTTGCTTCACCACCGTTTCCTTGGCTCGCGACCGCGAGCACTCCGCCTCAAGTTGTCCTTGTAAGTCAGCTACTTTCTTTGCCAACGTCCCCGAGCGCTTTGTAAGCTGCTGAACTTGTGCTCGGAGTGAGGGCACGTCTGCGCCTGCTCGGCGCGGACGAGCAGCAGTAGCTGCCGCTTGCGATGCGGCATCTCCCGCGGCTTGCTGCTCGGCCCGAGCCTGCCGCTCCACCACCCGCCTGCGAGCTGTGAAACAGCCGCCCCTTGACCGCGCTGACCAAGACTCTGATCCATGGCTTCCAGCCGCGGGCTGCGGTGGTTCAGGTGGGTCAACGTCGGGCATGGTGCTGCTGGCAACGATAATGATAATGTGGCATGCCGCCGCGCATGCTCGTGCGTGAGCCATCAGCCACCCAGCACCACCACCACTGCACGTGTAGGATCCCGTGCGAGTACTGCTCATACGCCCACCACCCGCCCGGCTCCACCGCCCGAGCGCACCCGTACATGTCATGTACGAGGCCTTGGGGGTTTTGGGTAAAACCCTGGGCCCATAGGCTGATGCACACCAGGGAAAGCTGGTGGCGCGTTACAAAGCGTACACAAAAAAACCCGATTTTCGTGTAACAGGAACGCCGTGGAGATGCCGTGAAGCACATTCGGTACCCGGTGCGCCCCCCCCCCCCCCCCCCCCCAGGCCGGTGGCGGGAGTCGGGGCGGGGGCGGGGACTGAGTGCCATCCATGTGTTGACATGAAAAGGGCCACGAGAATCACCGCCTCAAGGAGAGGACGCTGGCGGAGACAGATCCGGGAGCTGCCGACTTCATCATGAGCCAAAAGAACTTTATGCAGCCCCTGGAGGACTTGGAGCGTGGCATGGGTGTCCCCGAGGAGGATAGACCCTACACGAAACAATACCATGGGTACATGTTTGGGTCGGACACGACGCACCGCGGGCCCATGGGCGCCCCATTTGAGCTGCCCAGCGGCAACCCATGTCCCAAGTGTCACGGGCGTGGCAATTTCCGCTTGTACGGGCAGGAGCACCTTCTAGGACTGCCTGGCTGCGGCCGTGCGGATGGCCCTATCCAATACACGCCGTTCTTGGCAGCCTACAACGAGGCACTCTACCCACACATCACCCCCCGCGGTGATGTTGCGGAGAAACGCAATCACGAGTTGGCGGCGCAGTATGTGGCCCACGTTGGGGATCATGCTGTGTTGCTAAAGCATTTGTACAGTGACGAGGACTACGCCAGCATCCATGCCAGCGTGAAGGAGCTGTGGCTTGCTGCCGAGGCTGCGGCTCCTGTTGCTGCCGCTGCCGCCTCCATCCCGCCGTAGACGGTCGGGTCTAGCAGCACCGCCCGTGCTTGTAAATAAGCGACGTCATGCTCCGGTTGAACTCCTACACTTCCTCCACTTTGCGCGGGGGGGGGGGGGGGGGGGGGGGGGTCCTGTCCTTATGACTTGCATCGGTGGACGTGCTGGATATGGAGGTCACCGGGCACATCGCGTGGTTCCGGAGTAGTACATGCGCGCCTCCTCGTCTTGGTTGCAATCATCGCCCCTAATCCAATGCATGGTGAGTAGCGGGACGCTGTGACCCCCCCCCCCCCCCCCCCGGGGTATATGTAAACAAATATCCAGCCGTGCATGCGTCGCAATCGGTACCCAATGAGCGGGGTATGTGACAGTGGTTTCGGAGCAGTGCAAGCATTCCGTGCGTGCACAAGCACGTACGACTGGGAATGAGGCGGGGGTTGCGGATGGTGTGCATTGGCGGTGCATAGAGTAGCGTGTTGCTGGGATTTTGGGCTGCATCGGACGCCGTATTCCCATCCATCCGGCACGGAATGTCCGGTTTTTACACATTTGAATATAGTGTGAATATTACGCGTCTTTTACGCCGAGTGGATGGGCATCCGGCATCCGATGCACCCCAATTATTTGCAGCACGCTACTCTACGCACCGCCAATGCACTCCGCCAGCCCCGCCTCTTCCCGCGTGCGTCCTACGTTGCATTGTATATATTTATATATACATACGTACATGTACTGCTCCGAAACCAGCCCACATGTCTTTTACGCCGGGTTGATGCATGGGCATCCAGCGTCCGATGAACCCCAAGTATTTGCAGCACGCTAGTCTATGCACCGCCAACGCACTCCGCCAGAAGTGCCCGCCTCCATCCGCGTCGGAACCGGTAGTAAGTGTTGTTGTGTGCGCACATCGTAACAACATTATTACACGGCGGGAATTGCATTTAGCGGTGGATAATGTGAAGGCATTTTCAAAATCGACGGAGAATGAGGCGGTGCTGGCGGAGTGCATTGGCGGTGCAAAGAATAGCGTGTTGCTGGGATTTTGGCTGCATCGGACGCCGTATTCCCACCCATCCGGCACGGAATGTCCGGTTTTCACACATTTGTGTGTTAATAAAGTGTGAATATTACGCGTCTTTTACGCCGGGTGGGTGGGCATCCGGCGTCCGATACACCCCGAATCTCACAAACACGCTACTCTACGCACCGTCCGATGCACTCTGCCAGCCCCGCCTCTTTCCGCGCGCGTCCTACGTTGCATTGTGTGTATATACATACGTACATGTACTGTTCCGAAACCAGCCCAAACTTGATGAGTGCACAAGTGTAAATGGGGGGGGGGGGGAGGGGGGGTGGTCCATCCAACTACACGTGCGACAGTGTCGTTTCGTGGAGCAGTATATGTGCCCGTCCTCATTTATACCGCCCCCTACCTGCGTTGCATGGTCCACCTCTACGAATTACTTAGCACAAACCGCCATTACTCAATAGGAACCTAGCACAGCCAGGCTTATATGCCGGCTTTGGCGATCAACTTCTACGCACTTTCCGTCCCTCAGCCGCCGGACATGGGGGTTAAGCCGCCAGCCTCGGCAGTTGATTAGCTAGACTTGGCATCCCGTAACGTGTCCACGGCTTTGCAGCTCTGCCGCCGGCACATGCCAAGTCCGGCGCATGCTGCCGCCGGGTTGCGCACGCATGCACGGACGGCCCGGGAATAGATTATGGAGAGCGGGACTTGCCGTCAGTGAGGTCGGGCGCAATGTCATTGGGTGGGGCACACGGACGTGTAACACTTGCAATTTGCGCGTACTGATGGGTAACATCCAGGCGGTGTCACACTATGCAGCGGGAAAGGCTGCGTTGCTACTGCAAACGATGCTAAGCCTCACTCGGTAGCAACCGCTGCCCCGCCTATCCCACCCGCGTTGGCGCCGCGCTGCCCCGGCCGCCGCGCGTTGGCGCCGCGCTGCCCCGGCCGCCGCGCGTTGGCGCCGCGCTGCCCCGGCCGCCGCGCGTTGGCGCCGCCCTGCCCCGGCCGCCGGGCGTTGGCGCCGCGCTGGGTATAGAGTCCTCCCCTCCCTGGTGAGCGCGTCCACCTGCCCCTTGCGCTCGGGGCCGTCCTCTTCCGTCACCACATTCTGCAACCACTACCGCGTGACGAACCACGCAGCTTCTTGCAGGCGCTTGTACATGTGCCTAAGCACCGCCAGCTGCGACACCAAACGCACCACCGCTGGGGACGCGAGCTCCTTCTCGGTCATGATCGCCTTCACCAGGGCCTCCTCGAGCAGCGGACCGGCGGTAAGAAGGGAAAACGTTTTCGTGTGGTGCAAGCAGTCCTCCATGACCCAGCCGGACTGCACCGTCACCTTGCCTGACCTTGCAGTCATGGAGGGGAATGCCGTTACTCCACGCCCACGCCCACACTCACGCCCCGGGGGGGGGGGGGGGGGGGGGGAGGGGTTACCTTTTGACTTCTTGGACACCGCAAACGAAGGGCGCAACCCGCGTCCAAAGTTGCTGGGTATCAGGGCTAAAGCCTGGCGCCGGTCTTCCTGCTTCATAGCCCGGAATCCAATGTGGCCCAGCACGGTGACAAAGTTCCTCCAGATTTCCCTTCCCAAGCCGAAAAAAGTACAGGTGGAACGGCGCAAGGGGGAAGAGGTTGACCATGCTGACATAGCCCAAGACCACAGGCACCTGGCACACGCCATGGCAGCCGGTGTTCTGCTTGGCCTCCGCCAGCCGGGTTGTGTTGAACGCACGCCGGGCAGTGGGGCTCAGTTCGCCGTCCTCATCCCCATCAAGGACCGACTTGGCCAAGTCCTCCTCTATCTGGCCAATGATGCCCATCTGCTCCACCATCTGGTCGCCGGAGAGCAGGAGGCAGCTAGCGCCCGTGCGCACAGCCTGCAACTCTTCGCCATCCACCCTCTGGAGGAGGTCCTTTGCATACCCCGCAGGCGCCACCTCCGCATCCACAGGGGGGTGCTCTTGGGCAGCCGCCATAGCCTCCACAACCTGCCACGCCGACCGGGCGGGTGCGTGTGATTCCATACAACCGCAGGTGAGTGGTGCCACCAGCACGCAGGCAGGGCCCACTCAACTCTGAACGCAGAAGGTCCACAATGTCACCGTACTCGAAAATAGCGTGCCACTGGGTCGCCCCGCCGTAGTCCTCCAACACTCACTCGGTAACGACGCCGGTTATCACGCCGTAGAGCCATACTCCCCGGAACTTCTTGGCAATGACCTTCATGTAGAAGTCGCCGGGATCGCCTTTCCGTATCACGCCCTCATCGGCAGCTTCCACGTCCGCCGGCGGCCACGCAGGTGCGTCGATGTCCATACCGTCTTCGCCAACGGGGTCCTCCCCCACGCCCATCACATCGTCCTACGAGACCGGCGCCGGCGGGCCGTTTCCGACGGCTGTTGCTGCCCCTGCTGCCGCCCCTGCTGTTGCTGCTGCTGCTGCCGCCCCTGCTGATGCTGCTTGTTTTAAGGCGGCCTTGCGGCGCAACTTACCCGCACGCTTCAACGAGTGCCTACATTTCGGGTATTTTAGGAAGTGCCGCTCTCGCGCCGTCCTTTTACTACTGCCCGTCACGATGCCCTGGCAGTGCTTGCATGTGTACACGCCATTCTTCGACACACCCGATATCCATCCCTCTCCCGGCATGCCTGCTTCCGCGCGCGCGCGCGCGGGGGGGGGGGGGGGGGTTGAGAGTTGGGGTGGATGTAGCCCACCACCGGCAGGGAGCACAGATGCTAGTGCGCGGCTGTCCGCGCTTGGTTCAGCGGTGAGTGGCGGATACCGCCAGGCTACCCCGTACTTCATGGGCGTGCATGGATGTGCATCGTTGTATGTGCAGGGATGTGCAGCGGATGTGCAGGGATGTGCATGGATGTGCAGCGAGTACGTGCATCCGCCTGTACTTTGCCCGGGGGCTCCGCGTCGGCGCGCGACACGCGAGCCCGCGTGCGCATATCAATTTGATGAAATTATGGAAACGAGAAATTCATATAGTACTTTACAGATCGGGCGCAATAGTCGTCGCTACTCGGTATGAAATCCACGTCCGTCGTCCGTCCCGTATCGTCCCCGTATGTCGTCGTTCGTCACCATTAGGGCACATTTACGTCACATCTGAATCTCACAGTGGAGCTAAAGAAGGCGATTGAGAAGGTCAAGGCCAGGAAACCTTCCTCTTGTTCTTCGCGCGCGAAGCCAGCTTCCTCTTCTCGCAAGCCTGAGTCGTCTCGCCGTGGGAGCGACAACCGGAGGGAGGGCGGCCGTCGTGAGGAGAGGACTCCACCTGGTCGGTCTTCTGCTGCAGACATCACATGTCACCGCTGCCAGAGGAAGGGTCACTTCAGTAGGGACTGCCCGAGTGCACGTCGCTTAAGCTGTGGAGTCTGCAATCCTCCTGGCCTGGCCAGTGATGGTGTTTCGTGTAGCTGCAGCTAGGCCCCCGGGCGACTGTTAGCCCTCCTCCGGGAGCAGTTGAGCTCAGGCTCGTGTCGTGGCAGCTCTGATTCCCCTCAGGGGGAATCGCCTGTTTGGTGGTATACCTTTGAGTTATACCTTGTGTTAAATACATATGATAGCCCATGCTATCTTGTGCTGCCCCGGGCAGTTGTCTCTGCAACTTTTCAGAAGTTGGCTGGTGATTTCAATTTTATGAAGAACAACACACCTTGTGTGACGTTCCATATCTCCAAATGTGACGGAGCGATATTTATTTTGAGAATACAGTTATTTTCAGTTTCAGACAATGTCGACTTCAAATTCTCTGTTTGATTCATGCAGCTGTCATCCAAACTGTTTGCTGACCACTATGATGTTGTCTGTGGCGTTGGCATTTTGTGACAGTTTTATCGTCAGCTAATTTTGAGCTCCCTCATGAGCCGGCTCCGGACACCAATTCTCCTGTGGAATCTCCCGGTGTTATCCGTAAAGGCTGGCAATTTTGGGACAGCATCACTGACTCAGCCAGAGACAGCAGTCAGGTCAGAGATTGGGTCAGACATGGCTACCGTATGAGCTGGGCTGATGGACCCGCTCCATCCAGCCATCTACCAAATCACCCTTCTGCTCTTCAGCGCCCTGATTTTATTGATGGGCAGATCGCTCTGCTGTTTCCGCTGGGCCATATCAGAGAAGAATCTGTGCGTCCTGTGGTCTTGAATCCCTTGGGTGTGGTTCCTAAACCCCATGGTGGTCTCTGGCTGATCCGTTACCAACGTCATGTCAACAAGCATTTGGTTTACACTCCTTTCAAAATGGAGTCGTTATCTAAGTTGTCATACCTGGTTAATCCCGGTGACATGCTGACCAGTATGGACCTGACTCAAGGCTATTATCATGTCCGCCTCCATGACTGAGCTGCTCCTTACAGTGGGTTCGAGTGGAGAGGAAAATTCTATCCTTGGCGGGTTCTGTGTTTTGGGCTATCCGATGCCTCCCGCTGTTTTTCTAAGGTCATGGGAGTCCTGTTGCGACACTGGCGTTGTAGGGGCATCAGGATGCTCTGCTATCTGGATGACTGGTTGTTCATCTCTAGCTCTGTCAGAAAGGCACAGTCGACTATTAGCAAGTGCTGGCCGATGTTTAGCGCGCACATGTCAATATCAACTTCAAAAAATCCAGTCTGAACCCGAGCCCCACTATCACCCACCTGGGGTTTGATCCGGATACCGTGGCTGGCACCTTCTCTGTGCCTCAGAAGCGATGGGACGCCCTTCAACTCGATATCCAGTCCCTGCGGCATGGCCATCGCAGACGCTACAAAGTCAAGGCCCTAGCCAGCTATACTGGGAAATTGATTTCCATGGGGCTGGCGTTGGGCTCAGCTGCTCGGCTATTTTCCAGAGGTATGTATGCCAACATTGCTCAAGCTGAACGATGGGGTCATCATGTTGCTCTCTCTGAGGAATCCCGTGAGGAGCTTCAGTTTTGGTCTCGAGTGTCTAGACAACAGTTCACTGGACGCATCGTACCTGACCTGCTGGATAGCAAGCTGTCCGTTTTTCTGGAATGCGATGCCTCGGGCATCGGCTGGGGCGGCCTAGCCATACCGACAGATGGCAGCTCCGACTCCGTCACGAAAGCTCACGGCTTCTTCCTTCCGTGGGAACGTGTAGAGTCCTCGACACATTGTGAGACTCGAGGTCTACTCTTTGTCCTGAAGTCCTGTCACACCTGATCGCACGCTGACGAGTGCACCCGACTATATTGTCTTCTACGACTGGTACATTTTCGTTTCATCTTCATCTCCGAATTCAAATCTCTCCTGCGTTTTGTCGTGTGTGTGATCCCGGCACTCACCATGGCTCGCTTCGCGAGTCCGTCTTGGGCGTGGCTCCTTGCTTGTCTCGCTCGTGGTGCTGTCGCCGTGCTTTCTCGTCCCTGTTTTAGCGGTGGACAGGTTTGAACTCGTTTGGAACGAGTTACTTGAGTCTCGCAAAGCTCTTCGTGACTAGTTACTAGTTACTAGTAAAGTTACTAGTTACTAGTAAAGTTACTAGTAAAGTTACTAGTAAAGTTACTAGTAACTAGTAAAGTTACTAGTAAAGTTACTAGTAACTAGTAAAGTTACTAGTAAAGTTACTAGTTACGCGCGAAAATGTCGCTACCATACAGTCCTCCGCCGCTACTCCGCCTTCGTTTATTGCGACCGAAATCTCATTGACGACCTACAGACAACATATCAGCACACGGTCAACATGCAAGGTGGTCCCAGTGCGCGCGTGAGGGATCGTCATTCTGAAAACCATGCATGCGGGATCCCGCATGGCTATTACAGCGCAAAGCAATATATTCATTCCTGCCACAAGCACGGTTTTGCGCTCGACATCAACCACTGCCTAGCAGTATTCCCTCACGGCGGACGCGGATTTAGAATTTACACCTATCTGCCCGGTACGCACGCTGTAGGGAGGAATTAAATCCGTAAGGTGCGTCACGGGCTTGGAGATTTGTGGCAGTTACGTACCTGGTTGGCTTGCCGCTAGCTCGGCGGTGGTGGAGTTGACTTGTGATGTTGCTTGCGCAGCAATGGCTCAAGTCAAGACGACGACTTGCGCGGGTCCGAGCCGACATCGTCCGTTGACATCATAATCCGCACATATGGGTAAGATCATGGACTGTTCATTAATGCATGGCCTCGTATGTATGGCCTCTATACTCAATAAAAAAGCTAAGGTGCATGATGTGACCCGTTCTACCCGCCGTGCGTCAGTAGTAAGTGCCGTGTCAGGCGCATGTATGGCAGTGTAAGTCGCGCTAAGACCCCGGTAGGTAACGATGAGGGATTAAATACATGGGGCGCGAGGGACGCCCAACAACAGGTGGCGGGCGCCCCCTCTAATGGCACGCGGTCGGCATCCTAGGTATGTTGTGGGCCATCCTGGTCGCCGAGCACCCACGGGTATAGCATACACTATGATAGCTACCGCCGCATAGCTTCATCAAGGGCTCGGCTGCAGGACTCTTGGTGCCTTGCCTAGTAGGGCTGCGACCATACATGGCCTGAAACACTACCTGACAATGCGTTTTAGCAAGGGTTTCAACCATGGTATGGAACTCTTATTGACCAGGTAGGTTATGGGCAGTCATGTTCGTCGTGCACCCAGGGGTATGGCAGACGCTACTCATACGGCAATGTACAAGGCCGCCTCGAGCGGCATTGGCGCAGTGCCGCAATCCGGGTGGGACCGCCAAGCCTCCAGCTGTGCACGTGTCTAATGCACACGAGGCGTGTCGCTTAATCGTGAAATTGATCCATGAGTCGCGACGCATGCACATTGAGCGTACTACAATACGAATTTTGGTGATATCGATACTCAAGATAACATGATTTCGCAATGTATCAAAAACGCCCCATGCGGGGTGCGCCGTTACTTTCAGGTCATGCGCCGCCCTATCTTCGGCTGCCCTTCTAGTGAAAGGCGCTTCCCTAATTCAGCCCACTGCCAAAGACAGCGTTTCCTTGGTGGACCCTGGACCCGGACTCTAAACCATGGTAGACTCTGGATCCGGAACCGATGATGAGGGGCCTCCTCCTGGATTCGGCACTCCGAGAGGTTCCGAGCACGAGATGCGGACGCAGCTCACACAGCTGGAGCAACGCCAAGAGCCTCTATACTCCGAGCTGCATGAGTTGGCGATGTATCTCCGTCAGCAGCAACATGACATGCAACAGATGTTGGTATCATCAGTCCTCAAGCAACCACCGCTACCCCCCACGGCCGTGGCGCCACCCGAACGACGGTCCGAAACATGCAGTTATCTCGGCGGCCCGCAAGCGGAAGCGTACCGCTCTCCGGCAGCTCGTCGCCATACGATCAGTGCGGCTATCCTAGCGGATGGGAAGCCTTGACAGAAGGGCATGACCCGCGGACTGGACCAGAAATCTCGTAATGTAAAACCTAACCCCTCGAAACTGGCTCAACCTATGGGATTCCCCGAGTGGAAAAAGGCACTCGTGTCATTTGCCACTTTCACGATTCCCGAGGTGCTGGCTCAAATGGTCATGGGGGCTGATGATCCCGAGATCAACCCAGCACTCTAGGGGCACCTATACAACCTATCGGTGCAAATGACGCTGGGCCACACCGAGGCACGGTCAGAGCTACGACTGCTAAAAGACTCAACCGCGACCAACCGTGGCGCTGTGGCATGGGCCAACCTGCTCTGTCATCGTCTCGACATGCAGGACATGCACTACACGATGAACCTCCTGAACGAGGTGATGCGACCTCTTGACGAATCCAAGGAGACACTCATCAAGTGGCTCCACACCAAGTGGGCGGCGTTGACCGCGTATGATGCGGCCATGGCTGCTGACGACTGACTCCGCGATTCGATGATCATCCAAGCTGTGCTAAAGGGCATACCATCTCCGGGCCGGTACAACACCTACCATCAAGACCATTGTGTCCTCTGCTCTCGATCTACACCGGTGCGGCGCCGCAGCGGTGTTCGCTGAGCTACGACACCACGCTGGTCTTGACGGCGGCACGGAGAGTCCTGCCCCATCTATCGCACCACCGGCGATGCACGGCGCTAGGGCAGTTTTCACGGGTCCGACCGGTGGCAAGGAGAAGTCTCGTGGCAAGTTCCGCAAGTCCCCGTTATTTGGCAACTGCGCCGCGTGCGGCGAGAAACACATGACCAGCCAGTGCACCACAAGCGACTCTGCGATGGTGGCGTATCAACGCACCAAAATCAAGACACTGAAACTCAAGTACCCCGCGCGACGCGAAAGCAGAGAGCAATCCGGCAGTCGGAGCAGTTATGCATTTACGGCAACACTGCCGGAAGAACCCATCGATGATGATGCTGAATCGTCCAGCAACGACCTGACCCCCGAGGAGGAGGAAAAAGTTCTCTCCGGGGTAGGGCCACCCACACTCCAAACTGCCTTCATGTCGGCGTGCAGAGCGGCGCAAGGTGCGTGTGGGGCACGCATGTGTGATGGAATCAGCGTGTGCGCCCGAGAACGTTACGGCCTACCAGCCCGATTTCGAATCGTTTCGTCACGAGTCAAATCGCGGCAAACTCGGAGGAGTGAGCACTCCCATCGAAGGCAGTGGGATGTTCGCATCCGGGTATCCCTACTGGCCGGAGGCACATGCATGTTATGCGTGCCAGCGGTTTACTGCCCCTCGCTTATTGACACCAATGCAATGGGAGTGGCTAGGCAGACTGTTGAGCCAAGCATGGTTACAACAACTATCATGGTTACATTTACCATGTGCCATCACTTACCCCAGCCAAACTGACTAAGGCACTATCACCCTTGCGGCAGGAGTGGTGCGCCTAAGAAGATGCTCCGGACTCTACATGATGGATCCGGTCTCGACGCACGGACCTACCCCGCATCATGTGGAGCGGACATCCCCTGTCGCCATGATGACGCAAGTTGTTAAGGATGATGCCATTCCGTGGCAAAAACGAATAGGCCATCCGGGCATGGGCACGGTACATGCGCAGCATGATAATGGCGTGCCAGCCGTACCTGCCTTTCCGGCGGCTGTAAGGAACATTCATTGTCACCCATACCTCCATAACAAAGCAACATCAGCAGCAACGAGTCGCCAAGCAGTGGACTTACCGGACAAATGCTGCAGCCACCTGTCCGTTGATGTCCTTGGCCCCATTCACATCACATCCCCTGGTGGGTCCCAATGGACCATCAGCGTTATTTGCCATCTCTCTCACTTTCAATGGCACAGACATTTGCGCATTTGCGCACGAAAGAGGCTGATGAGGTTCTACCCGCTATGCGATCAATGCTCAATGAGGTCAGACACTATTGCCTGAAATATTGGGCGGAGGCAGATAGCCCGTTTGCTCCGGTCATCAGGTTTGACCGAGACTCCATCTTCGAGACCGCCGCCATGGATGACCTGGTCGGCGGCATGGGGGGCAGAAATGAGTGGACCGCACCAAATCATCATCACCCGCATGGGAAGATTGAACCAGCCGTGGCGCATCATCAGAGACGGCGCCACTAGCACGATGGTTGACATGTCGGTGCCCAACAAGTACTAGACAACCGCCATCCGCACGAGTCTCTGGCTGAAAAACAGACGATCTGTTTCTGGCTGCGGGCAACACGGATCGGCGAGAAGCACCGTTAACAATCCTGACCAAAGGCAACATTGATCCTCACATTGAGAAAACATGGTCTATGGATGCAAGGTATTTGTCAAAGTGCCCGATGGCACTCGCAAGAAGCTGGACTGCAAGGCATGGAGCGGAGTCTTTATGGGGTACCCCGGCAAATCACCTGGCTGGTTGGTACTCAATCCCGCCACATGCAGGATCACAATCGCACTAGCCTCCCAGACTGTCCCGGGATTATACTGTAATGGCATGTGATCGCAATTTTCCCGCGGAATGGGCTTGTAATCGCTGTATATACCGTGTAATCGCCACTTTTCTGCTAGGCTCGGTAGTCGCAATGAAGTCCCCGGCGGGCCCGCCTTCCGTAACTTATACCAGTACCGTGTCGTGCCGTCCCCGTAGTATATTGGGCCTGCATCGCGCCTCGCGTGGTTAGCCGTAATCTTTGGGACTCCCGCAACGCTGTACTTTAACGCCTCACAATACAAGCTCCGTGACGACTCGCAACGGACACTTTACTACCATGCATCTCACCAGCGTCGGAGCGCCAGTGACTAGCCCCTATCAACCCCCGCCGCTGCGAGCCGCCGGCGCCGAGTAGTGGTGTGCCATCGGGCATCGCAAATCCAAGCGCCGTATTCCCGAGGGCAAGGAGGGCTAGACGCCTTCCGAGGGGACTTGGGTAGAGGTGACCAAGAAAATGCGCTGCTGCTCGTGCGGCGCCTGCTTCACAAAGACTCGGTTCTACGACACACACAGATGGGCATACGCCCAGTCGCCCCGTCCACCGCCGCGCTTGTCGCAGCCGGTGATGATGGCGCCCTGCGGTAGCTGTTGCACTGTACGGCCGTCACCCCTCTGCTCCGTCCGGACCCGGTCAGGCCGAAATGTGGGGCGAGCCGCCAGGTGTATCGATACCGTCGCCGCCGCCATCGCCCCCGCCGCCTCTCCGCCGCTCTCGTCTCCCCGAAACGAATCAGCGAACCCCGCACCCGGCGGAGGGGAGGGGCGTTTGGCGTCGTCTGATGGTGGCCTTGCAGCAAGCATGGAAGCGCAAGAGATGAATGCCGAACTTCACGTGGGCGCTATTGTAACCAAGACGTTCGGGACGCGGGGGACCTTTCTCGGCCAGGTAGTCTACCCCTCCCCCCCCCCCCCCCCCCCCCCCCCCGTGTTCCACCTGCCATATATGTGACAGCCACCCGTGTGTATCATCCAACACCCAGGTCGTCGGCTAGAGATGGGATAACGAGGACGCAGACCCGGCTGATAGGGAGCTGGTGATGAAGGTGATTTACGACGATGGCGACGCGGAAGAGCTAACTGAGTCGAAGATACAACCGCTATACCCGACGACAGAGCAGCTGAGCGATTTCAGTCGCAGGTTGCCTCAAGGTGCCATTGGCGCCCTTCCGGCGTGTGCCTCTTGCGCACCCACCGACGGTGCCTTCGGGGGGGTCTTTAGATATTCGCTAAGGGGTGAGGGTATCGCATTGGCCACGTGTAAACGATGATTTGCTGTGCTTCATCCTTACTACACGCGCATTCGTTTAGATGCTTGCGCGCATATGTGCACATGACATGAGCTACGCCAGCTTCTCGACGCCGATAGCGACGCCGAAGGCATTGTCGCGGGGGTTGTGGAAGGCAACCCTTCTGACGACAGCCACAGCCACAGCGACGGCGAGAGACGATGTTGCGAGGTATTACTTCAGTACCGGCACGTCAGCCGCCGTGAAGCAAGGCGCCTCAGCCGCCCCCGCCAACTCGGCAGCATGCGCAGAGGCGATGGATACGTACTGTCAAGGAACTGGCACACTGGAGCTTGAGCCGGCACGGAAGCGCGCATATGAAATGGAGCTCGACCCCCATACGATGAAGTGACCCCCCCGCCCTCCGGACCCATGCCCCCTCTCTACCCCCATTTAATCATAACCTGAACTCAGGTCATAGGTCAGAATCTTAATGCAGCATGTTCCGGGTATATACGCAACTTTCTGCTACCATATGTGATCCGCCTACTGCGTTCCCTGTTGCGCGCTGCCCCGGCCGCGGCGCGTTGGCGCCGCGCTGCCCCGGCCGCGGCGCGTTGGCGCCCCGCTGCCCCGGCCGCGGCGCGTTGGCGCCCCGCTGCCCCGGCCGCGGCGCGTTGGCGCCCCGCTGCCCTGGCCGCGCTAGCAATGGAAATCCGGTTTGTGAAATCGACGGATATGAGTCGATTCAACTCTTATCTGCGGTCGAAAATGATATGTTATGATCGTTGATTATGATTAATGAGGTTGCTGGCTGCACTGCCCCGCGGGTACAACCTGTATCACCAGTGCAAGATAGGAGCGCATGTTCTGGATAAAGGCACCCCCCCCCCCCCCCCCCCCCCCCCACGCCTGACTCCAAACTGCCTACATAGTGTCGCCTGGCTGAGTTCTGGTATACACATACATGCAGGTTGTGCATAAGAAGCCCGAGACATGCCTGTGGTGTGCAGACACAATAAATGAGACGAGCAGTGGGTGCCAACTTATGAATACGGCAAGCATGCCGTACTGCGAGACAGGCGTGCCAAGGTGGAGCAGCATGACAACCATATGTATGTTGGGGGATTGCAGTACTTCCTGGAGGTGACCCCCACCAGCCCTTCGCTGCCGGACCCCATCCTCGCTGTGTGCCGACTGCACGCAGTTGAGCGCATGGCAATAGGGTCCCCCCTTGGCACTGGTGATTGGCAGAGCAACGCGCCCTTTGGCCAAACATTTGCAGAGGCATCACGCCTTCCCTGTCTCGCTGAAGCACATCGGGGAGAAACTGTGCTGCTTCTATGTTGATCCGGACATAGTGACAGGCCAGCACTTATTCAAGTTTGGCATGTCCTCACAGGATGTGGGGCAGTATGTGTGGTGCACATATAACACAATGACCCTGAACTGCTAGCTGAATTTCCGTATAGCTTGTAAATGTAATCGATCAAAGTTCTGCTGCCTAGCAGTTCCGCCCAGCGGCCCGGCGCCGCTGATGCCCTGCGCACCCACCGCCCAAATAAACCTAGCCCCCTTTGCAATCTGAATCCACGGCGGATTTTAAACAGCCCCTGCTTGCAGCCAGCTGGGTACGAGTGATTGCAAAGAGAGGTGACACAGTTGGGACAGTCACAGGGGTAAGGCTTGCCGGACTGTTACACAATCCTAAAATTACAGCACTTCTGCGTGCTGCTACTCGCTACTTACTGTGTACTTTCCCTGCTATGGATAATTAGTAGCTCCCACCTTGGCAAGGGGGGGAGGGGGTCGGGCAAGGCAGCAAGAGGCGTTACAAGATCGCCTCGTTTGAACTAAGGCACCTATGATCGCCTACTCCATATGTCCTCTTGAACCCGCCAAAGTTTTTTGAAGCTTGTGTGCTCTTGGAGGGGCAGCCAAGCCTTGGACCACGCGCGGCTCACAGTCCTTCGAGGGAGCCATTCCTTTAGGGCGCCAAACACTACGGGGCAGCTGTTAGCGGCCTTTTCCCAAATGTTCGCCCACACGTCCTCAGGTAGATCGTCCCACGGGCAGTGCATCACCTCGCCGGGTACGGGCGCGGGGGCTGACGTTTCCTCCACCGACTCGTCGGGTTCGGGTCCGGGGGCTGCCCCTTTCGCCACGGACTTGGCTTCACTTCCGGGGCTGCATCCATCGCGCGCAGTTGGGCAGTACGACACATGTTGTTATGACCTACTACCCCAACGTCGGCAGCCCTGACGTATAATCAGCCGCTTATCTGGCTGTTTGGGCTTGTGCAGTAGACACGTGCAGTCGATTTCGAAGCGGAGTACGCCAGACTACGTGACCATTCCCCGTTAAGGGTTAGCTACGGCCAATTTGCGGTTCTGTCGCAATTGTGTGTCAAATGTGTCCTCATGTAAACGAAAAATACGGGATATATACGGGACATTAGGCGATGATTACACAGCAAGCCGGAGTGCGCCAACAGCGGAGCGCGATGAGGTCTTCTAGGCGCGCGGCGCCGGACTTGGTGTTTTTTTTAATAAAACAGCAGCTGCGCCCGCCTGACGCACACTCGCACTCGCAGAGCGCGGTTAAGAACGCCTACGCCGACGGTCCATCCCATACTCTCACTACGAGCCGGAGGCTCCAGTCCACCCTGAAAGCTACACTGAGTCGGCGAGTGGCTGACATGACTGCGTGGAGGATTTGAATTTCACAGGCGTTGACCGCCCCGTGCCGCGTTTTGCTGTTTGCTCCTGCAGCCAAGGACAAGGCGGTGCTGTCCGCTGTCTTTGACGAATGCTGGCCGCGCGACAATCAGACAGGGATGCCTTACCCTATAAAGAAGACGCACAGGTTTCCTATCGCCGCGCCCCCGTACACCGAGCGGATCTGCTACACTACCTTTAACTACCGTGCTGGCTACACAGCCGACAACATCGTCTACGCCAAGGAGGCCGTCATTGCCGCGTTCCGAGAGTACACCCCCTCCCCCTTCCTCCCAACCCAACTGCGACCATCCTTGTGGGTCGTGCTGACGGTGCACCTCGTGACGTACAAGAAGCAGGGAAACGTGAGGAACTACCTCGCTCGGTGCTACTTCCAGGATGAGGGCAAGGACGGCCAAGGAGGTAGGAAGAAGGGACCATTGCCGAGCGCGGACGGACTCGCGAAGGCCCTCGACCTTGCAGAGGCATGGCACCAGAGCGAGCTGGGGAGGTACTACCAAGCCGGCAAGTGCCCCCATGCTAACGTGATGTTCAAGGGCGAGGTGACGCCGCATTGGGAAGCCGCAGGTGAGTCGCGTTTGTTTCCGCACTTGTTCGATTACACAGCCACCGCCGCCACGACAAGCAATCAACACGCATACTGACTTTCGCAGTTGCTGTGTCAGACCCCCGTCCAGTCCTTACGTTCGGCGGTAATAAGCCGATCGTATCGAGTGTTCAGCGCAACAAGATTGTGTCGCTGCCGCTGGCGGGCACCGCTGCGTCGCCAAAGCTCTACGGCTTGGTGGGCGTGCTGGCGCAGCAGCAGAAGAGGGTGGGCGGCATCATCAAGCACAACACCAACGCGGTCAAGAACCTGGCCGCCACGCAAGCCGTCCCCGGCGACAACGTCGACGAGGGCAGTAGCCCGGAGCCCCCGGCCAAGAAGGCCAAGCAGCCCGCCAAGCCGGCGGCTGGAGGGCTGGCCCAGGGCCGGGGTGGTGCCGGGGCCAGGGCGGGCGGTGGGGCGCTCGGGTCGCGGGCCAACTCGGATATGTTGGAAGACCAAGCAGCCCGCCAAGCCGGCGGCTGGAGGGCTGGCCCAGGACCGGGGTGGTGCCGGGGCCAGGGCGGCCGCCGGGCCGCCGGGTAGCCGCTGCCGCCACCGGTCCCAGTCAAAACCGCTGCCGCCGCTGCAGCAGCACGCCGGCCGCCGAGGCGGTCCCAGTCAAAACCGGATGTAAATAATTTATTCCGCCCGCCCACTGCCGCGCGCCCGCCGCCCACTGGCAGTGCCGCGCGCGCGCTATCGCGGATTAGGCCAGAGCGTATCGAGATTGTCGGGCTTCAAGGGGCAGATGTAAAAATAGTCCGCGTTGGATGCAGCGTTGCGAGGACGTGTGATATGCGCCTGATGCAGTTTATTACGAGTACGTCACGGAATGACTACAGACAAGTGTCATACTACTGGTAAGATTACAAGATAAATACAGGGTATTACATTATAATTACGAGACAGGCTGGGAGCCTAGTGTCAGTGTCCACGTACGGTTTTTTTTTTTTTCATCGAGACTGAGAGCGGCTTTGATCGCAATCCACGCGAGGACTGCTCCATTATCCTTGAAGCACCTGAGGGACAGCACGCAGCCGAGGTTGAGTATGAGACAGACATCGCACCTTAGGATATGGATGAGGGTGGGCACATCATGACACCGGATGCACCGAACATGCCGCACTCCGAGTTTGCCCCAGATCGACCCATCAGAATTAGACGACAGCCTGAGCGCTTCACTGCGCTGATGGCCAACGACATCTGCCTGGACACCACACCCACTTATATGCCGGTGGACTATGCCAACTACCCCCCTGACCCATGGATGGACCAGCCGATGGCCCTACTGACGGCATCAGGGATTCCCACCCCTCGCAACTACAAGGAAGCGATGAGCCCACTTTTCTGCGACCTCTGGGCACCATCTATTAAGGTGGAGTGGGAGGGACTGGTGGGCAATCACACCTGGGATCTGGTTCCGCGCCCGCGACCTGGTGAAGGCACAGTCCCACCCAACAAGTGAGTAGTCACAGCAGGCTAAGGCACAGGCCGATGGATCATTGGACAAGGCCAAATCCCGGGCAGTGGTCTGTGGCAATTTCCAGAAGGATGGCCTGGATGTGGGACAGACATCCGCACCTGTGATTCGCATCTCTATCCTCAGAGTCTTTTACACTATTGTGGCGGCCATGCAGCTCTTCCTCCGCCATCTTGATGTGGTCGCAGCCTATCTCAACGCGGAGATCCCTGCAGGGGAAAACAAACATATTCATGGAACCGTCGGAAGGATTCAATGATGGATCTGGCAGAGTCAGCCAGTTACGCAAGTGCCTCTATGGACTACGGCAGTCCGGCAGACAATGGTACCAGATGCTCATCAAGTGGCTCAAAAGCCAGGGCTGGGTGGAGTGCGAGGCAGGCCCATGCATCCACATCTTCATGCAAGGTGAGACCTTTGCTATATTGGGCGTCTATGTCGATGATATGGAACTGTCAGGGAATGATAATGACTGGCTAGATACGTTCCAGCGGGTCCTCTATGCTAAGTTCAAAGTCAAGGCGGGAAAGTCATGGGTTATCGGCATGTCGATCAATTATGACAGACCACGTCGCCGGACTACCCTCACGCAGACAGCCTACATTCAGGATATCCTCGACCGGTTTGGCATGCATGACTGCAAGGCATGCAACGTTTCCATGGTACCGGACTTCTGCAAGCAGAAGCCCGCGATTATGACAGCCTCACCTCTACTGGATGCTTTGGAGCGCTCCCAGTATGTACGACTGATGGGATGCCTGCTATATGCCAGTACCTGCACCAGGCCGGACATCACCACCCCACTCAGCATCTTGGGCAGAGTGCAGAAGGAGCCCCGTGTGATACACATGACAGCCATGAAGAATGTACTGCGGTATCTGAAGGGTATCATGCATCGTGGCATCACATTGGGCGCTGACTCACCTAACAAACTGCAACTCGTTGGCTATACGGACTCCGACTTCGCTGCACACCCGCTCCAACGCCGGTCTCGCGGCGGCTACATCTTCCACCTCGGCGACCATGGCGACTGCAGCTACAAGTCCACATTAATGCCCACTGCCACCCAGGAACCGGGTGGCGGCATTGCACAATCGACAGTCGAGGCTGAAACGGTAGCTCTGGCGAACGCCAACGCAGTGAGGACGGCATCCACCTTAAGACCCTCGTCTCCGAAATTCTCGGCCGTGCCGTGCAGCCACTATTTATGTGGGAAGACAGCCAGGGCGCGATCAGCTATGCTCACAATGCCGTCATCAGCAAACGCACGAAGCATATCGACGTGAAGTGGCATTTCGTCAAAGACCATACATACTGAAGCCGGCTCCGTCAGGGTGGAATTTATTCCGACCGACCTCAACACGGCAGACATGCTCACCGAGCCCTTACCTCCACCACAGCTCGAGAAGCACGCGCGTACCGCGATGGGATGGTGGTAAGCAGATCACACTCCCGACGGATGCGATGCCAACCGGGTTGCTATCCCACGGAGCCCCGGTGTACCATCGGGGGGGGGCTGTTGGAGAATGTGCTCTGGCTATGGCACAGGTTGCCCCAATGCTTATCTGCTGCTGCGAGGATGGACATGGCGCGCGCGATGCATGCAAGACTGATGCGAATACTTAGTACACTAGTGCCTTTGCATTACAGTCAGCATTAATATGAGCACGCGCGCAGCAGCTAGTTGCGCCATGCCGCCCCCGCGCGCACTTGCGCGCCTAGTGCGGCTCGCCTGCTGCTCGCCCCTTCGGGGCTGTGTAACCACTTCCTTTGTCTCAGCAGCTTGCCGCCTTGATGCACCTCACTGAACCTCGTTCCTGGCGAGCTCTGCACAGCCATGCCTTCGGGTTGCGCTGACTAGCAGGAGATTGCTACAATGGTGTGAAGGGCAAGGGAATCAAGACACATCAGCTGCTACCCACTCGGCAATGAGCACATGCCAAAGGCTCGTCAATAGGAGAAAGGAAGAACTTTACAGTGCACGGGTGGTGTAATGGTGTCGACAAACTGGGATGTACTTATCTGCACCCCCAACGAGGTGAATTCCAGCATCCCCCACAACGCGAAGGGTAAATAACGCGGGCCTTTCCGATTCACACAATGCACATTGCGCACTAAGTACTGTGACATTGTCAGCAAGAGAGAGTAGGTCATTAATCTGACCAAACGGCCTGCGCCTGAAGTCCCCACTGAGCCCTGCCACTAGCACGGTTTTGCGCTCGACGTCAACCGCCGCCTGGCAGTATTCCCTCAGGTCGTCAAAGAACTGACCTTCGTCTATCGCTACTACCTGGATATAGCAACAAATGATCAGATATCTTGAATGCGGCAGTGTTTCACCAGATATGTTAGGCCGCCAACACCTACATACCTGTACATCTTGGTATTGCTTGTCACCCAGGACCTTGCGCAACTCTGCCAGTGTTGAAACCGCATAGCAGGGCTACATCGCACAGCACATGGAAAGCGAGTAAGGGTTCCACCATGCATGGTTAAGCCTGTCCGCAACGCCACAGCATCAAGCACACAGATTGGAGCTACACCACATGTCATGCTGCGGTGACACTAGTCACATGTATTACCCTTCGGCAACCATCATGCGTGACAATTTCATCTGCAGAGTATCTGTTATCTATCTTTGACTTCACAATGACGGTATTCATGGCGCCATCCTGCGCAGCTACAAATGTTAGATTTGTCCGCCGAGTGGCTGCGAGAATTAATATTGTTTCATGCATGCAACCAGCGGCAAATAAAACTACCTCTTCAGCCATTGCTGCCCTTTTGATTAGCTCGCTGGTTTTCCTGCATGGCCAAATGGACAAGGAATAAATGTTCTACTCCCAACAGTCATAAGCTCGGGGAATCAGCAACAACAGGAACAATTGCACGAGACATCTTACAGGGTGGGCGTTTACCCTGCAAACATAGGGCCAGTGATAAGCTCAAGTCTACCATGTCCGGTTTGCTTCCATGGGGGAGAACATGTATCTGCGTCATGACCAACTGGCAGTCGTAGGTGGGGCATAGGTGCCTTAGGGCAGGCATGATGCGAAGGTAGTATGCGAAGGTAGTAGCATTAACGACATGCTAGAGAGTCACATGTAGCCAGATCGAGTGATGGGGGCTCTATCAGGTGGGGATGGTCGGAAAGCATACAAGAATGTACCAGATGCATGTAAGTGCTTCGCTGAACTTGCCTGTTGGGCACCCAGCGTCCGCTGTACTAGCGGATACATTCCGCAGTCCTATGGAACGCTGCGCAGTTGCTTGCCTGTATTGCCATCGTCCAGGCGGCCAGAAATTTCCCACTCGCCGTACTGGCGACCTAAAGAGCGCCGGCAGGCTGGGGACATCGCTGAAATCCAGAGCGCTTCCTGACAAACAAATGCCCCGGTCTGGGTACGACGCGCAAACGAACCGCATCAGGCGCCCAAGAGCTGCGGGTTGGAGTGCGTAGAATGATAGCCCCCCAAGTCGCATCCAGTTTAGAACTTCAGGGGCCAGTGGCACAAACAACCGACGACGAACCCGCGGCGATAGTCTGTGCTGAATCTGCTGGGCATGTGGTAGCCTCAGCAGGCACCACGGAATGTGCAATACCGCGGATACGGCAAGTGAGGGTACCGGTAGACGTCAACGAGTAAGGGCCCAGTCGTCAGACAGGGTCCGCCTACCGCACACGGCCACCAGTTTATCTACAGAAGTTGGTGCTGTTGATGCCGTTTAACGATTACCTGAAAGTCAGGGCCCTACTCTTCGTTATCCGACGTAGTCAAGAAGCGTGCGCCTTGCTGGCCGCATGCGCTTCTCGTATTACAGGCATCACAATTATTCAACGGGTTTTCCGAGCCGTGCCCGGCGGCGCAGCAATATGACGAGACAATCTGAATTCTGTTACAAATGCAGTAAGTTTTCGTCTTGACAATCTGTCTGCTTTACGCAGTATCAGGGAAGGCCCGCCCCTGACCAACCCGCATAGGGTCCGCTTATTTTTAAATTAAACCGCGCACGGCGGGGCCTCTGTAACCGCCCACGGGGATATGTTGCATTTCGCCCATGCCCATGCCTATGCCATCTTATCAATAACGGAACCATGGCCACCCGGGTCGTGCGTGGAGTTGGCGGGAGATACGGACCGGGGGGGGGGGGGGGGGGGGGGGGATGCACTTCGGGCAGTGCCGGGCGGGATATATATGCGCCACCACGCCCTCGGATGGCGGTCAAACAACACATCCGAGGGCACCCCTAGCAGCTATGAGTACTGATGGACTTGGGTCAAATATAGTTGGAGGGGGTGGAAATGGCTTCAGCTCTAGGCCGAGGGAGTTAGAGGTGGGTCGTCAGGTATTTGTGTGCTATGGGGAAATAGTAGAGTGCGTAGCGGTCGGGGTATCCCATGGGGCACAATAGACATAGCATCCGAGCGTAGTAATCTCTAAGCTTGTGTTGCAACCATTAGGCTAGTGCCTCGTCGGGCAAAAATGTTGCATATATACAACAAATGTTGTATATATACAACAGAAAGTATGGGCTCAGTACTATGGGCAAAACTGGCATGATGACCACCAGGGCGTCAGGGGAGGTCCCCCGAGCGCCAAATAGTATACTTAAGTTGACCCGGGCCCGCTGGAGTGCGCATATTGGCCAGCACAAGGCGGCCCCCACCACCCACCCACCTCTCCACCAGCATGAGGAAACCTATCGAGATCAACAGCCGTGTGGCCGCCCGTCGAGGGCCATTTGAACCCACTGCCCTCGGCAGAGTACGCCAACAAAGGGCCTTGAAGTTTGGTAATGTCGTCGAGTCGGTCGCCAGCAACAAGTTCCGCATTAAGTGGGATGATGGCACAAAGTCATGCGAGACCACCAACGTGCTGAAGTTGCAAACCACCGGCGCTGGCGCCCTGCCTGCCCCAGGTGTGTCTCCCCTACCACCATGCACTCGTCTAATACCTTGCTTGGACAATATGTCGTCGGCTTGTGGTGATTTTGTCGACGTGTGTGGGTGGCGCGGCTGTGCGATTGCGTCTGTCCCCTCGCGGATTTTTTTTTTCAAATAGTACAAAAGACCACCGCATGCCAAAGCACTGTCGACGGTCCCCTTCACGGAGCCGAAACAAGCTATGCCCTGCCTGTCAGCTCATGTTCGCCCCGGAAGTGTCCATGGTGTCGTGGCGCCTCTCGCGGCGGTGCCGGTTCTCCGTCGTGCCCCGGTGCCCAACCGGCGCTGGCGCCCTACCCCATGTGCGTCTCCTCTACCACCACGCTCATGCATGCGCGATTGTGCTGGGCGACAACTGGCTGGTTTGCATCTGTCAAGATACAACAACATAGATATCAATTCAGTGCAGTGCAGTGCAGTGCAGTGCAGTGCAGTGCAGTGCAGTGCAGTGCATGCATGTGAATGTGTGGCACTGAATCTTTTGCTGGATGGTTGTGACATGCCGCAGTCGTTGTGGGCACTACATGCCGGCACACTTCATTGGCCGTGTCAAGACATCGCGCTCTCTGTACGTACCCCAAGGCCTACCCGGAGTTACATCTAAAGGACAAGCCCGCCGGCAGTCGCATGGGTAGCCGCTCCACTGTTGAGGGTGTGGGCCTGATGGCAATCGGGAACAAGTACAACAGGAGGGGGGTGTTATTCTTTCTGGCTACGGAGGGAGCTGGGGGGGTGCATGATGGCGAGCCGTACGTTCAACGCGTCGGGCAGACGACCTCAACAACATCACCACTAGGCCCATACCACGTCCAGACGTGATCTCGCGGTACTTCGCTCGGAGCCCGCGCGTCGACAGCCACAACCAGGGCCGCCACCACGACCAAATGTTGGAGAAGCTGTGGCTGACGCATTACCGTTGGTTCCACCTGCACACCACTGTGGCCGGCATCCACGTCACCGAATGTTGGAAGCTCGCGAAGCACTACCTCCCGAGGCACCACCCTCTCAAAGAGTCAACCGTTGTCAACTTCGCCGACGTGATGTTCAAGGCCCTTATATACAATGGGCTGACAGGGGAGGTGGAGCCGACTCGCAGGACCGAGAGCGTACTGACCGACATCACCAACGAGCCACCCCCGCTGCCTCACAGCATCATGCACCTCGGCAAACGCCAAGGCAACGACAACGCCACCAAGCAAGCCCGCTGCACTATGTGCCGAGTGGACGACGACAATGTGCGTCCTACAAGTGCCCGGACTGCGACATCCCTCATCTGTGCATCCCGAGCAAGAGGCGCAAGAGCGTCGCATGCTGGACCCGGCACCGCCGCATTACCGCCCAAGAGCTCGCGGTTTACGACGTCAACCGCCGCGCGGACGAGGCCGCCACCGGGCAACCCTCCCCGTACCCAAACCCCGTACCTCAAGACCTTCCTTCCCTGGTAGTCGACTGGCGGCTGTTGGTTGCTCCTCCGCAGTGCCCTGACCGGAACCGGTGGTGTGATGCTGGTTCGGCGAGCTACAACACCTTAGAGGGCGGCGCTTATGTTAGGAGGGCGGACGTGTAGTATTATTAGTATGTAATTAAAATCCGTCAATGATGCCGACGCGACCCGTGTTGTATACTCGTGTTGTGTATATACAATACAACATATTTGCCCGAGGCACTAGGTCTACGCCATCTTATCGAGATTTATACGAACGGTGTTGTCTCGGCTCAGCTAGCCGACCGTGAGCATCGACCCCCTCCCTTAGCGCTCGTGGCGGGTGGAGTTGCAGCAAGGCAACCGGGCTCGCCGCTATTCCTGGCGCCCGTTCAGTAGACGACACCGCCCCCCTCACGACGCATCGTCACTGTAAAACGGTTTTCAGCCGACGAGTATCACCGCCACAACGGATGATGCAGGGATATACACATCTTCATGTACTGCAAGTGTGGACCCGATATATTGCGTAAGTACGCAAAGTGACCATCACAAATGCGCCCTCATGGCAGAATATCGAAGTATGGAGTCTTACACGCATAGACGCATGTGGACGCGCTAGGACGCGCCATGATACCGCGTCGAGGGGAGACATCCAGACTACGCACATTAGCGATGATGGCGACTAGGGATCATACAGGTTGAATAAGAACATATGTAGCTTTAGCGACTAACGGCCATCAGTCGCTACTCGACCCCGTACAAAGTAGATCAGAAATTGGCATAGAGGTTTAGAGAAAGCGTGGAGGGGGAACGGAATCAAGGGGCGCTCTGTGTAACACAGCGAAACTTGAAGATTGCGTTCACCACAGTCAGCTTCATGTTGACTTCGTCGTCGTCTGCCATCCCTGGCGACGATGGCGGGCCATGTTGTGTCAGCGGGAGGTAGCGCGTGACTACTGTCCAGCCTGGCGCAGCGCCGCTGCCGCTTTTTAGTACGTTATCGCTTGCCTGGATGATATAGATATCGTTGCCAACGCACACGGTGCGGCGGTGAGAGACTTCGCTCATGCCACCAGCCACCCAGTACTGCTCAAGTACGGAAATGAAAGTTTCGACCCCAAATTAAAAATCCCCCCCCCCCCCCCCCCCCGCTCAGTTTCTCCGGAAATCCGGTACCTAAAACATGTCATGTAATCGTAACTGCCTTACCCGCCAACAATTTCTAATTGTAGCCATGGGACTAATTGCGAACGGGTGTATCGAAAGTATCCAACGGCCCCTGTTTCAGCCAGCCTGAGGGCATAAACCATGATGCCAATGGGGGGACTCCCAGCCATGAGATCATATCTAAGCTGCCTGGGGCCCTTGGGCTGTGTTGGTCAGCGTGCGATGGGCTATGGTCATGTTCGTCAAAGTGTCCTTGTTGTTAGCAAGATCGCCACTGTCTCATTCCACCACGCACCCGACTACCACACCCCACCCCAGACTGCCACATTACCTCAGGACACCAACTGTGCCCCACCAAGTGTCCCTTTAGGTCACCTTTGTCGCTTGCGCGTCTGTGTCGCGGTCGTGGCAATGGCAAGGTGAGCGATGCGCACATATTTCAAACCCCGGCACCCACCCACTACTCCACCATGCCTCTTTGTCGAACTCTAGCGCATGCACTACGCCTCCAACAAGTCACAAATCCGCCGCATTCTCGTTACACGTCGTCGATTTGCTTCTATGGCTGCGGCGCACGTGCTGATTTGTCACTGTGTGTTGCGGAGGTAGACGAGTTCCACTGGCTCCGATCATCGCGGTGGCCACCAACGATGCCGATGAACGAATCGCCGCCCTCACTCCACTGGAGGACCGGTGATCCAACCGACGTGCTTGCCAAGGGCCCCTCTCGTTTCACAGCCTCTCGCACCCGGAACGTAATAAGGACTTCTGTGATCGTATTGCGGAGGTGACGGTGAAGCGGCCGGAGCTATTTTACCTTGCGGCGGCCGGGATGGTCGCCGCGCAGTTCAATGTCCGCATAGACGACTGCGACCGAAAGGCCATCAAGAACGCCGTCTCCCGCCGGGCTGCCGCTGCGAAGCAACTCGCCATCCTCAAAGCCAACGTTCCACCTTCCCTAATGAGGACATGATAAGCTTCCTCGTGCTGAAGGTATGTCGCTGTGTGCTTCCCATGACTGTGCCCAAATGCATGCTACTATGATGTAAAGTGCAATGCTATTGCATGCTGCCAATGTGTTTGCATGCAATGGGACTGAGACAATGCGTTGCAAATTAATTGTCACACAGAGTAGGTGGAGGCCAGCCAAGCTAGCCAAGTTCACTAAGCTGAACCGTGGCAGGCGGGAGGCTGGCCGCAAGATGCTGACGCTACGCTTTCAGCACCTGGTGCCTCTATTCTTTCCCTGCTTGAAGAATGCCTTCAGTGAAGTACACAACATGAAGGGGTGGGACCTAGAGGGATGCGTGGCATTCACCAAGTTTCAACTCTGGAAGTTCAGAGGCAAGCAAGGAACATCGTGGACAACACGCACCTCTAGTGGCGACCCGTCCTCGCGCGCATCCCACGTTTCCACGCGTGTTCCTGGATTGTCTACGGAGCAGCAGCAACCTTCAATAACACCCCGTGAGGTCAATCCACTGAAGCTGCCTGCTGAGTCAAGGATGTGGTGGAGGCTGCCAAGACTGACATCGTGCCCCTGTCACGCGCTCCGCACGCTGACTTCGATGTTGGCGCTGAGCACGCACCTGCTGCGAGCGACCCGTCTCGAGTGATTTTGCATTTTCGAGTGATTTCCTGGTCGCCTTTTGCAGCTAGCTGATGTGATCATATATGTATACATATGTATATCCAAGGATTATGCTGGATTTCTGCATGGATTTCTTGAATGTTGCAGCTATGAGTCGTAGCCGCATGCAATCAATATATATGTATCCAAGTACCGGTACGAGGGACATGTTCTAAATATGCAGGCGGTACCGTCCGACTGGTACCTGTACGAGTATAATGTACTACATTGCCGCCGCCCGCCGCCAGCAGGCGGCCAGCCCGCGCGCTTAAGCGGCTGCGGTTGGGCAATTCCCTCCCGCCGCTCGCCGCGCGAGAGAGGAGCAGTGGCGTGGCACGATGATGTTGGCGCTGAGCACGCACCTGTTGCGAGCGACCCACCGCAAGCACCAGCTGGGACAGACAGCGCCTCCCTGTAGTCTTTGCTGGTAGACAATATGAAGCTCAGAGAGTGGGTCAAGGTGATGAGTGGTTACCTGGAAGCTGCGTCAAGGGATGAGCAAGCAGACGCAACCCGTTGGAGAGGCCGAGTATCAGCGATATGTGGAACCAAGTTGGGAGTGCATCTGGTGATGCATTCATCGCCAACGCCCGTGTAAGAGCTGATGAGAGGAAGAGGAAGGCTGATTCAGCTTTCGCAAACAAGCAAGCAGCTGCGAGCAAGAGGCGGGAGACCACAGCATAGTCATGTGCAAACGGGGTGGAGATGTTGAAGCAGATATGGCTGAGTGGCCCTGACTTCATAATTAAATAAGTTGAAGGCCGCCGCGCTGCGCGACCTCATCCAAGCCTCCAACCCCCAAGCACCGCCCCCAAAAGGCATGAAGGAAGCACTCCTTGCTCGCGAAGGTCTTTACCTTGCCGAAGGTCAAGCAAGCTTTAGCCGGCTACGCGGCCACACAGTCAGTGCTCTCGTCCGCGGGCGGGCCAGTGCGGCCGTCTCGCCCCTCACACACGCAAAAGGCAAGACTGGCGTGAAAACACAGAGGCAATAGAGAAGAAAGAAACAATGGTTACAACGTTGTAATCACCCGCCGCTATTTATGCGTATGGCTAGCTCGCAGCTAGCCACCACCAAGTGGCATGTGTACCGCTAAGCGCGTCACCGTGGAGAGTCGTGCCTTGAAGTGTCGAACAGGAGGTCGTCGCTTAGAGACCTCCGCACAAGTAGTTGAAACATCAGTTTATACACAAGTATACAACTGATGTTACAGAGGCAGGTGTATAATACATATATGCCCGCTACGGGTACGCACATGCGTATTATCCCGTAACTACTACTGAACTACAGTGTACCGGTACCAGTAGGACTCATCTCACGATTCATCATCCAGCACCAGTACTCGTGTTGTGGCGCGTGACACACGCGCGGACACATACGATACAGCAAGTACTCGGCGTACATGAATGATGGTACGATCATACAGTACCCGTACAGTGTATGCCATATTGTCACACTACTACATCTCTCCCCCCTTGACAACAGTGTGAAATAGCATTCCACAGGCAGTTTTAATTTGCAGTCGGCACACGTGCCGGATATTTATGCAAATGCTCCACAATTCAGGTGACTTTACAAAGTCCAACCATTTGGCAGTACGTAGCCATAAAATCCTGCAATGCTATTGTCCTTTTAACACATCAACAAACGATGCCAAACAGGGGCAATAGACTCATCCGCAAAGTGGACAAGAAATTGCAACTGAGTACCACGTAAACCGGGCATGGAACCGATCTGAACGAGGGTAATCTTGTCAATTTCATACTCATCATCAGAGTCGTCACCAATACAAACAACAAGAGGTACATACATGCGGGCGCAATAACGGCGCAGTGGGACAGGGTCTCAAGTTATTAACATGAAATACTGGGTGCAACTTAACACCAGCAGGTAATTTCAGTCGATAACTATGACCGCCAATTTTCTCTACAATAGAAAATGGGCCAAGCTGCTTGTCCATCAGCTTTTTGCAAGGCTGGCCTTTGACCTTAAGCAGACGGGTATCCACAGATACTCTATCTCCAACATTGAAGATAGGAGGATTGCGCTGTTGCCTAACACTAGGACGAACAGTCAATTCATTTTTATCATGTACGGGTTTTAGGGTTTTAAAACCCTAACACTGACCGAACCAACTCATGAATCTCCTTCATATCTTGGATACGTTGCTGAGCATCACGGGAGAATAGAATGCTATTGTTGGTCTCATACCAAACAATACATCCGGAGGCGTTTCAGGATTGAAACCATACATAACCTCAAATAATGGTGCATGCTCAATGCCAAGTGCTTTGTTGGAATCATACGCAAATTCCATCAATGGTAACTTGTCTGCCCAGTTTGAACCATCGAAACAACAAAACGCACGAGCCAACTCAGTGACTATGGCATAAATACGTTCAGTCAAACCATCAGTTTCAGGATGTTGGCCACTAGACATGTTCAATTTAGTGCCAAGTCTCCGCCACAGTTTGCCAGAATTCAGACAGGAACCGTGGTGACACCATTCACACCAGGAATGGATTTCGATCAGAGACGATCACACGAGGTATTCCATGCAGCCTGAATACTTCCTTCAGAAATAACTCAGCTGCATGTCCACCAGTCACGTTGACTGTGGTTGGAATAAAATGTGCTTGCCGGGAAAGATGGCAACACACAACTAACATAGTATTTTAACCATTACTCTCAGGTAACTCGGTTATAAAATCCCAACCAACCATTTGCCATGGACGTGCGTGGCGGTACTGGTAAGGGATGTGTTGGTGCAGGTGCGTGTTGGTGCGGACGTGCACGAACACGCCGGCACACCGAACATTGTTCACAATAGGTTTTCACGTCATGTCGTATGCGTGTCCACCAAAAACGGTCCAAGGCACGTGCCAAGGTGCTTGCATACGCACGATGACCAACAGAATAATGTAGCTCATACAATATCTTATTGATGATGTCACGATTGGTTGGTATGCAAAGACGTCCATGTCTCCAAAAATAACGATCGTGCTCTACCACATGACCGGACTGCTTCCACCCCCCCCCCCCCCCCCATAAGGAGTAGAACGCGTCCTCTGCATATCCATCCTTAATAAGGTGGAGAATATTGTCATCAAGGCTAAGTGACGACGCACTTACAACCGACAATACCGCAGTACATGGGCGATGTTCACTCACGAAACCAATCGGCTTAAAATCCGGTCTACGCGACAACGGATCGGCTTCATTCCACTTGCCCTTTCGGTATGCAAGAGATATGGACCCAACAAACGGATGTAAGTCGCGTACATAGCGCACTTGTCGCCGGTTCAACCTTTCTGCCGGTTGCCTGAGCAGATGACGCAGGGTGTCATGATCTGAGACAACAAGGAATCGACAGCAGCCTTCAAGGCAACAGCGCCAGTGCTTAATTGATTCACAGACAGCCAACGCTTCCAAATCATAAGCACTGTAGGTATTACCACGCTCAGCTGCATTCAGCTTTCGCGCCCAGTAACTCACTGGTTGAGGACCTCCTCCTTGGTCATGCAGTAGCACTGCAGCAAGCCCTACGTTGGACGCATCTGTCGCTACGGTGAACGTCGCATCCGCCCCCATGGAAGGAATGGAAAGACACGGAGCGGAAATCAGTCGCAGACGAAGGGTCTCAAAGGCTTCCTAACACGCCGGTGACCAGTCAACATGAACTGGTTTAGACTTACGCAATAAGTCCGTCAATGGTGCAGTAGAATCACTGAAATGATGAATAAACTTAGAGTAGAAATCGCAGAATTGTACAAAACTTCTGACTTCACTCTGAGTTTTAGGGACAAGCCAATCCCTAACTGTAGCCACTTTGGCCTCTGAAACAGACAACTTACCATCAGCGACGGTATACCCCAAATAATCCAAAGATTGCATGCCAAAGAAACATTTCCTTAATTGCAACCTCATATTATATTCATTCAGTTTCTCAAAAACTAAGCGAAGGTGCTTTATGTGGTCATCATAATTATTTGAATATATACATATATCATTCATACATACCACCACAAAGTCACGCAAAAATGGTCTCAAGATGTCATTCATCATGCGCTGGAAAGTGGCTGGGGCATTGCACAAACCAAATGGCATTGCAGTCCCCTCCCATAGACCATCAGGTGTTTCGCTGTCTTGTGGATGTCTTCCTCTGCAATGGCAACCTGCCAATAACCCGATGCTAAATCCAGATGGGTATAGCAACGGGCATTGCAGAGAGAATCCAACGTTTCATCAATTCGCGGCAAAGGATACATATCCTTTCGAGTGACCTCGTTCAGCCCACGAAAATCGACACACAACCGAAGGGATCCATCTGCCTCCCTAACAAAAATAATAGGCGAACCAAACTCAGATTGACTAGGACGAAAAAGTCCAGCGGCAATCGCATCTTTGAGTTGGCGATCCAATTCAGCACGTTCAGCGGGAGACAAACGATTAAGTCTTCGGCGTTTCATTCTGCCAGTTGACTCAATTTTGTGATCCCATGGCCGATGAAAAGGCGGCATGTTGACGGGACGCAAAATTTCAGGAAACTCGTCATACAACAAATGACGAATAGCATCCTTTTGCTCTGGTGTCATAGCATTGTCTATATGCAGGTCAGGATCATCCTTAATAACCGACATTTCAACGACATAGAATTCAGTCAAAGAATTATGCTTAGTCGCACGAGCAGTTTTGCGCATCAACTTTTGTACCCTAGTGGAAGTAATCATGCTACGTGCAGGAGTACGACCCACTATTACAACAGGTACATGGGTTCCATCCATTAGAGTCATGGTACGTTCAGTACCATACTTAATGGTAACTTGCGCTTCATCAAGCCAAGTTAAACCCAATACAATGTCGGAGACATTTGAGCTCACGCAGTATATAAGATACTCGATTCTCAAATACATGTGTTCCAACAGACAGAGACACAACAATTGTAAGGCAACATGAGACACGTTGACCATTATTAGCCAAACGGACAGGTGTTCTGGCTTTCAACTTTGTATCTGCAAGTTGTTTCTGCGCACAAAGTCCTCAGATATAAAATCTAAAGATGCCGCATTATCAACCAGTGCATCCACAACGGCGTCATCGTTAATAGTCACATTAACTTTCAACAATGGCCAGGGTCATCCCAACGAGTCAAAGAAGCAATCTGAGGCAAACTTTGCCTTTGCATACTCCAAAATGATGGATCAGTCACATTGACAGCATCACACTCATTTATAGACTCAGATGCACGTTCACCAATACCAACGCTAGAATCCTGCAACTTTTGCAGAGTCCACGTTTAAAACTCACATTTGGACTTGTGACAGTTTTAGGTACAAAGTCATCAGGAAAAGCACAGTTAGCATCAACTAACCAAATGTTAACCCCATACTTTGGCGGTCTAACATCTTCCTGGACTGTGGCATTTTTATGAGACCACGTGGTGAACAAACGTGTCTTTGCCGGGGTATTGCTGCAATAGTTTCCAATGCTTTGTCAAAGCACTGAATCTATCAAATGCAGGCAATACAAACACTCCTACAGTATGTTCTTTAGCTCTATTACGGCATTGCTCAAAATGCCTCGCAATAGACTCAGTCATATGCCATGGAGGGTGAATGAACACACGTTCATTTGACAAGTCGCGCGATAATATCGAATCTTGTTCTGAACAGAACGGCAAGTTTCGATGGGTATTCAGACCCTCATTATCCGCACACCCCTCCAGCGTAAACTGGAACATCTCATGTAAGGGATCGAAGACTCTATCGACCAGTCGCCACTCGGCACTGACTGCAGTCTTTCTAGGCATACGACGCCTTAGAGCCTTTACGCGACGATGAGTCGAAACTTTCCGAGCACCCGTTACATGGGCTACTGGCAAAGTCGTACAGGACTCGTGTACACTATTCGAGTTCTCATCAGTAGGCGACTCAACATAGTCGTTACTACATTCAGAGATTACGACATCGTCACTCAAATATGTACTCGTCACAGGTATATCGTCATTCAGACGTGCATTAGACAATAATGCAGATACCTCAGGTGCCAATGACATATCGGCAGCAGTAACTTCGCAATCATGCGACTCGACAGTTACTGGACAGCATGATGCAACACAAACATCATTTACATCCCTATCCACTGAGCTGTCATCAGTAGAACACGGGCACCCCTATTTCATCTTAGGGCAGTCTCTCAGAAGGTGAGCCTCACCACATTTAAAGCATGTTTTGGCAGCCATGTGCTTAGCATACTTCTCTGGCTCATGCAGTTTTGTGCCGAGGCGAACTTACCGAGAGAACGGGCGCCACTAAAAGACCATAGCAAAGGTCGCCGAACAGCGTGTCGACTCGTCGACTCCGTCGTGCTTCTCCTCGGATAGCAAGCGAATGATACGCCGAGGTTCGCCGCACACTCGACGGTCATCGGCTCGTTGCTTATCTCCTGTCGAGATATCGCCGGTATGTCGACATATTCTTGACGCGTACTCAGCGGAAGTTACCGGCACTCCATCAGCACGTCCTGCTGTCATCTGTAGTAACAAGCTTACCTGCATGCAAACTATAGATGCAGATGCAGGTGATGATGATACTATAGATGCAAATGCAGGTGCAGATGCTACTATAGATGCAGATGCAGGTGCAAATGCTACTATAGATGCAGATGCAGGTGCAGATGATACTATAGATGCAGATGCATATGCAAATGCTGCTATAGATGATGCAAGCTTCTCGTTGAGGATCTTGTACTTGAGCCGAAACATGAACGGCTATACGACGAGCTCCCAGGTCGCAGTCACAGCAGGTCGTTGATCAGCATGTGCAAGTCCGGCAGTAGTCGTCGACTTCAGTCCCACTGTACCGAGCTGCTCCGGCAGTCCAGTACAGCAGCTACTGGTGCAGCTAGGTGCGATATATGACTAGAGCGTGCGACCTTCCTGGCGTGCTCATTTCAGGCGTGCGCATTTCAGGCGTGCGCATCTCACTGACTATCTTTCTGGATGATAGCTTAGATGCATATAAGAAACATTTCATGCCATCTATGATGAGAACGTCAAACAGTTCTAAGTCGTCCTCAGAGACAAGCAGACCAGTTTCCTCGCGGAGTTTCCGCACAGCCGTGCCGCGCACAGTAATGTCAGATGCTGTCGACTTTCCGACTGGTATGAAAAGAGTCGATCTAGCATTTGGCTCAGTCGTTAAGATCACTTGACGTTCGACAGAGTGACCTTTACCATAAGTGACCACTACGGCAGCACAAACCTCAGTAGTCGACAGGTCGACTGAACTTTCCTCGTTGAGCAGTTGCTCTCGGCTTTTGCCAGCAGAATTCATCGACTCAGACATGTCGAACTGCTCAGTCGAGGTATCGCAGGTTGAGCAGTGGAAGCTAGAATAAGGAGCGCAACAACAGCTCCGAGACCAGTGCGACAGTCTAGGGTGCCTCACGCAGGTCAAGCAGACAAGGCTGTCGTAAACACACAGAAGGCAGCAGAGAGAGAAAGAAACAATGGTTACAACGTTGTCACCACCCGCCGCTATTTATGCGTATGGCTAGCTCACAGCTAGCCACCACCAAGCGGCACGCGCACTGCTAAGCGCGTCACCGTGGAGAGTCGTGCCTTGAAGTGTCGAACAGGAGGTCGTCGCTTAGAGACCTCCGCACATGTAGTTGACACATCAGTTTATACACAAGTATACAACTGATGTTACAGAGGCAGGTGCATTATACATATATGCCGGCTACGGGTACGCACATGCGTATTATCCCGTAACTACTATTGAACAGTGTACCGGTACCAGTAGGACTCATCTCATGATTCATCATCCACCAGTACTTGTATTGTGGCGCGTGACACACGCGCGCGCACATACGATACAGCATGTACTCGTACATGAATGATGCTACGATCATACAGTACCCGTACAGAGTATGCCATTATTGTCACAAACACGGTGTCGGGATCTTTTTTAAGTATCTCACGAGCCATAGTGTGAACTGCGGCGTGAACTACATACGTCGACGTTTACTTGAGCGAGGTTCATAGGGCATGTCAAGGTGTGTCCGTCGAGAACGTGAGCGACGACCGGTGGTCCAATTAATATTTGGGATACGGAAAGGCTGAGGACGGCGTCGAAGTTATTGTATGTGTAAGAAGGTTATAATAAACTCAACGTTTGCTTGATATCCATCTATATGTCGAGTCGTAATGTGCATGACTGTGATGCCAGTGTCATAACGGCCGTCTGCCATAATGATACGTTTTTTTCTTTTGTAGCGGTGCGGTATTACATTTGCGCAAGCGGACGAGGACCTCGTCAATAAAACACAATGTAGCGCCGGAATCTAGGAGCATAATGAGCGTGGGTAAATCTGGGTGGTCGGATAGTTTAGGTTTTAGCAGTAGCAAGTCGTGATCGGACATTAATGTTATGAAAGCTTTTTCAGTTTCAACACGGGGTTATTGGTGGGTTTTCTTAAGGTCTGATTTGGTATATATGACTGAACTTTTGACTGTAGCTCAAGAGCCTTTATGTGTTCGGAGCGCATACTGTCGTTGTGCGCCGTGGCCGCCTGCTCGTCGACAATGTTGTCGGCGAGGTAAACATCCACGACCCAGTTGGTTGGTGGCATAGGCAGGTCGTCAGTGGCAGTTGTGGCAGTGTGGAACAGATAAGTGCCGCGGGGTATGAGTGGATGAGGCGGTATCTAGACAAAATGGGACGCCATGATTTTCCGAGGTCGCTATTCCAGCGGGGTAAAACAATAATAGCCCGGGTGTCATAAGGGTTCTCCTTACGCTAAGCTTCAAAGTGCTCGAGTATAGGCAAGGCAGATTCATCATACGGGGCTTGGATAAACACGGTATGGCCGACAGCCGATGTAGCGGTAAACGGATTATCGCGCGAACATAAAATTGGGCAAATCTAGACAAAATTGGCATCTAGATATTTTAGATCAATTCTAGACAAAAGGGTATCTAGACAAAATTGGGCAATGCCGAAGCGCAAGCGTCAAGGGTAACTGGGCCGTAACTGGCATTAAGGCGGGCAAACTCATCACGGTCAAAGGCTGTGGAGTCGGGTGGGCAGGCAGGTGGACGGGCAGGTTTGATTTTAGTGGCAGTGTGGGGGCGGCGCCGCTAATATTGCCGGACATCGGCGCGTTTTTTTAATCGCGGACAATTTGGCAGTGGCCGTGTCGGCTGGGATGGCAAAGACGGCAGCAACAAGCAGGAACCGGCACAGCTCGCGCTAAGGCAACGAGTGTGTCGACTCGACAGGCAACGGGCCTGAAGAGAGGCCCCGTCATGCGCAGAGACACCGGCACGCAGGACTCGGCCGCACTCTCGGGAGTTTTCTCGTTCACTGGGGGCAAGCCAATAGGCATAGTCTCAGGGATGCGGGACAGACTCGGCCAGTAAGAAAGATTATCGATTGATTTACATTTCGGACATCGAATCTAGACTGGCCCCAAACCGTCATTGACGGCAGGGCGGTTCAAAGTTCAGCTTAGTGATACCTTCAGCTGCCTTTTTGCAAACCACTGTCTGGCCGCCAAGCATGCTTGTAAGCCCTCGCTCGTCGACGAGGCATTTTTCAGGATGGAGTGGCCCAGTTCGGCCGCAGCCATAGCATTTGCCGTCATAGTCGGGCATAGCCAGAAAAGGCTGGGGGTGGCGGGTGGTGGGAGCTGCTGGGAGGAAGGGGGGGGGGCGGGGGGGGGGGGGGGGGGGGGGGGGGGGAGGGAGGGTGAGGGGGGGGTGGATGAGCCTGATGGGGGTGATGAGCCTGCTCGGGAAACGGGCCAAACACCCGCGGGCGGGACGGTAGCTGTGCGGGGGGGGGGGTGTGGGGGGGGGGGGGGGGACGGGCACATCGGCCAGCATATTTGCGTTTGGCGTTGGTGGCAGCGGCGAACTCGAGATCGATGGCCTCAAGGTGGCGGCAGATGGTGGAGTAGGAGTCGATCGGCTCGTCGGCGCGACGGCTCGCAGCCTCGAGGCCGACTTGAGCTGAGTGGGGTAGGCACGCTTTGGCTGACGTCAACGACGGTGTATTCGTCGCAGACCGACGATGTGCTGAAGAAGATCGAAGGTACGCCGCATGCGTTGGGCGAGCTTGATGGCGGTGCCCGGCAGGTGGGGATGGTTTGGGGGCGGTGCGGAGGGCAGTAGTGGCGTAACGCATGATGACACATGTTGGAGTTGGAGTGGAAGCATGCCACGAGCGTGGATTGGAAGTCGTCTTTTCCTAAAACCCAGTCGCGCGGTTGCGGGTCGCGAGATCGCCGAATAGCAGGGCGACTTGTGTGGCACAGTCGGTACCATGGTGAAGAACGATTGGGGGCTGGCGGGACTGGCGGCTCAAAACGCGGAGGAGACGGCGGACAGCAGGTGGGAGTCGGGTGCCTGTGAATTTTTTCGCGGCAATGGTTGTTGGGATCTTGGGGGGTTGGGTTCTGCCGCTGCGCGGCGCATCGATAGTGGCGCCGACCGCGGCCTCATGTTGCTCCTCCGGTGTGTTGATGTCCATTTTGGCTGTGGTTGATAGTCTCATGTGCAGCCTGCTCTTCACGCCTCTGTGGGCGCTGGGCCGGTAGTTTGGTCTTGGGCGGGCAACATGTGGAAGTCGGGTGCCTGCGATTTTTTGCAGGGATGGATGTTCGGATCTTGGGGGGTTGGGTCATGGCGCCGCGCGGCGCATCGGGAGTGGCGCCGACCGCGGCCTTCTGTTGCTCCTCGGGACTGTTGATGTCATGGGTGGCTGTAGTTGATGGTCTCTTGTGGAGCCTGATCTTCACGCATGTGTGGGTGCTGGCCGGCAGTTGGCCTGGTGGGTGGGTCGTCCGGTCATCGGGCTGTCCACCGTTTCACATGACTACACTATCATCACCACTAGAGCCGCGCCGGCTCGCCCGGAGTTAGTACATACGCATTACTTTGCCCGGTGTTAAGGTGAGAATAGGTCGAGCACGAGTGGCGGGATCTGGCACGGGCCGGCGCGGGTGGGTGCGAATGTGTGCGGATGGGCCTCGGCGGGACGGGGCCAGAAGCCCAGAAGGCGCGGGCACACTTTCGACCCTTTTGGACTATGGAGGTTATGCCGAGTTCGGTCTAAGGGCTCCAATCTCCAAAACGTACCGCTTTGGTATCCTAATAAGGCAACCGCCTATTGGATATCGCGTTTTGGAATCTATGCCGAGTGTGGTATTAGCAGACGCAGACCCGGACTCGGCGCCGGCAACCTCGCGACATAACATCAGCAGCAAGCACTCATACCAGACTCTGACCCAAGCCGTACCAGTACGCCCCTTTCGACCCGGGTGGACGAGACGGTGGACGGGCTCTTATCCCCCGGGAACGTACCGTACGGGTTCCATTCATCCCGTCCACCTCGTTTTGGCGGACTGTGCTTTCGATACGGGTGGACGATATTTTGGAGTGGACATGATGAAATTGTGAATCGGACCCCGCGCGGTGACGGACTCGCTGGGATAGGATCGCCGATCGTGCGAAAGAAATACATTAGCGGAGCTAATGTATTCCATCACCCGAACGGGGCGCCATTTCGGAGGCTGCCCTTGCTTCTCCACTGCCGTATCCTGAGGAGCCGATGCACGCAGCGCGGACGTGCTAGCAGCCTGAGGGGACGAGTTGGTTTTAGTTGGCGCTTGCTGCGGCGGCTGCTCACTGGACACCCCCGACAACTGCCGGACAGTCTCAGTGGCTGCAGCGACAACACTCCCGAGGACAACGCCCGCAGAGGGCGAGGATGCGACGGGGACATCTTGAGACGGGTCAGCCGTCTCGAGACATTGGCGAGCGTAGTAGACGGCGTGTGGCACGCGGCGACGGAGTGGAGTGGCCAGAACCACCAACGGGCGACGGCAGCCTCGACGCAAAAGCACAACGCGGCGTGATGCTGACGGGCGTGGAGTTGAGTGATGCTGGGGTGGCGCCGCGGCGCGCGCGCGGTAGTAGCATGGGTTGGCGCATGTAAAGGCACTAAGCAACGACTTTTTAGGAACTTGTCCACTGAGCGGTGCACGGGATCAACGATTTTGGGCGATTTCAACATGTCCATCGCTCGCGGCAGTGGACGACGAGTTGATAAGGGACGCCCGTAGAAGTACGCGTGGACGACATGTTTTTGTACGTTTTTGTACGGGTTAGATTAGAACCTGTCCACCGTCTCGTCCACCCGTATCGAAAGGCGCCTCTAGAGTAATAAGGATTAATCCTCAGACGCGTTCACTGTAACCAAACCCATCACTACAACAGGTTGTAGTGCTGCGCATATGTTTGTAGTGCCATGATGTAAAAAAAACACTACAACAGTGCAGGTAGACTCCCAGTGAGTGGCCGCGATCACGCGATGCGTGTGAGATGCTTATGAGTATGGACCAGTAGCGACCAAGGTTTAATCCTTACTGGTATTCTAGTAAGCGGCGCTTCGCGCCGGGGATTTGTGGAGGTGCCCCTACCTCTTGGGTTGAGCCTCGTGCGGGATGCGGGGCGCTTTCAGCCGGCTTTTTTTTCCGCCCCCGGGACAGGACTGGCAGTGAAACCCTTGCAGCGCCTCTACGACGGCCGTTTAGGCAGCAATCCAGTTACGGAAAGCCCTGGGTAGGCGACGCTTCGTTTCAGCCGGCTTGTAGTGTTGATCTTTCAGGTCTGCTTTTAGCGGCAGATTTGTTAATAATTTTTTTAAGAGCAGTATTGATTTAAAAAACAGATCAAATCTACTAGCCGCGTAAAAGCGGGCCGCTGAATACTGGTGTGCATTACAAAAATGCCAGTAACAAACCCACCGCTAAAAGCAGTATTAAGGCCTTTACCCAATCAGGCACGATTTGCCAAAGAATGTCAGCTCGCTTACATTGGAGGCTAAGACGAGAACCACAGGCTTGGCCTGGGTGTCTCCTAGCGCAGAAAGATGGCTGAGGGTGGGTGGGTGCGCGAGCCGGTTGAGGCGAGCGCAAAGCAGAGAGTGCCGGTGCCCGAGGGTGGATCCCTCAGGTCGTGGTGCTGGTGCGGGCCGGCAGGCCTCAGTCCGTGCGCCGACCGCGGGGATCGTGCGCAGTACAACATTACTAAGTACAGTAAACCTCTAGATGACTACATCTGACCATTTACCCAAGGAGGCACGATTTGCCAAAGAAGAAAGCCAAAGGCTTGCACAGGTAGCGAAGTGTAGCGGCCGGACGGGGACGAGCTAGCAGCAAAACCGCAACATAGCAGCTCGCTGCCGAGGCCGCCCCTTTGCGCAACCTTTGCGATGCCCACGTGACACTGGGGGCGGCTGGGCGCCCGCCGCCAGGCAGGCGTCTCGCAGCCAGTCAGTGGGAGTGGCTGAAAAGGACCAAGCGGCGGAAGACTCCGGCGGGGAGACGCTCCGAAACTTGGTCGGCAGGCCGGCGCCGGAGAGAGGGCGGCAAGAAGGTGGGGCTCGGCCGCCATCGACACCGTCCAGGGCGCTCCAGAGCCCGGGCGCGGGCGCCGTGCGCGGGACGGGCGGCCCAGGTACTGTACACTGTACTGAAGTGACGGCCGTACCGCCAGGGATTGGCCGCATGCCTGAGCGAAGGCATAACAGCCAATATCTAGGTACTTGTCGTACGCTGTCAGACCCCGCTGCTCCGCGAGGCCGCGGGCGGCGGTGTCGTCGGTCGGAATCCACAAGCGAGGCTCGTCGCCGTCGCGTGGGGGTGGCTCCAGACCGGAAGGGCGGATTTGACCGAAGTAGGCGAAGTCGACGTACTCGAGCTCGTGTCGAGTGCGTCCAGCTCAGCAGGAAGGGGCTCTTGCGCTCCTTGCTCACCACCCTCGGGCGCAGGCGCGCCCGCGGGAATGGCTGGCTGGGTGCCTTTGGGAGGAGGCGGTTGCACGGGAGGGGCCAGTCGAGCGAGTAAGGCGGCCGTAGCCGCCTCGAACTGCTCGGCCAACCGCTTCTCCAGGGCTTCCGCTTGGGCCGTCAGGCGTTTTTCCAATTCCGCGATAGATGCCGCTGTGGCGCCGCCTGGGGCGTCGTCGACTAGGGCGTCTTCCGGTACAGGGCGAGGGGCATTCTGCTGTCGCGGGGTGGGGAAGGTGTAGCGTCTCGGGAGGCTGAGGCTCGGGTCTGAGTCGGCATAGAGTAAGCTGACACTCTGCTCGACTGCTAGAGTCGAGACTGCTAGTGCGCGAGCCGGTTGAGGCGAGCGCAAAGCAGAGAGTACCGGTGCCCGAGGGTGGATCCCTCAGGTCGTGGTGCTGGTGCGGGCCGGCAGGCCCCAGTCCGTGCGCCGACCGCGGGGATCGTGCGCAGTACAGCATTGCTAAGTACTGTAAACCTCTAGATGACTACATCTGACCATTTAATACTGCTTTTAATATAATACTAAGCGGCGCTTCGCGCCGGGGATTTGTGGAGGTGCCCCTACCTCTTGGGTTGAGCGTGGTGCGGGATGCGGGCCGCTTTTAGCCGGCTTGTACTGGTTGATCTTGTAATACTGTTGTTTCCGGGTAATAATGCTTTTAGCGTTAGATTTGTCAGTAATTTATTTTTCAAAAGAGACGTATTATTTTGTAAAACAGATTAAATCTGCAAGCCGCGTAAAAGCTGGCCGCTGACCACTGGTGTGCATTACAAAAAGGCCGGTACCCAACCCACCGCTAAAAGTGGTATTACCCCCCAAAAAAAAAAGCAGCACTACAAGATCAGCAATACAGTACAAACCGCCTACAGGCGGCCCGCATCCCGCACGAGGCCGCGCAGGTCGGGCCGGGTCGTCAGGTCTACGGGGCGGGCACGGCGCGAATCGCCACGCCCGCCGCCTGTACCGGCACCGGACGCTGGACGCCGTCGTTCGACCGTCGCCCGTCCGTCGACAGACGCCGGGCCCCGGGTCGGCGGACTGCCCCCGCACCGCGGCGACCCCCTTTTTACAGCATCATGTTACAGCAAATATATTCTGCTGCTAGCTCATGTAATTATATACTCGGACCACCGTATATATAGTCGCTGTATAAACAGAGAGGGCGAGTCTCGCTTGCTGATTCAGCAGTAAAAACGCGCTGAGGTACCGCGTTATTTTGGCGTTTCAGACGAATATATGACGTGCCTGGGCTAGAATACACGCGCATACATTCAGAACCTTACCGTCTTCGGAGGTGTGCCTAGAAATCAAACGACCGAACACTGAACGTATGACGGTTCATACACGAAGACGCAGCACACGAGGACGGAGGACGGAGGACGGACGGACGCCTAAAAGATCCGTGATGAAACCGTATTGCGACCGGTATCGATTCTCTCGTATTCCAGGCGATTTCGGACGCGGCTCTCCTTTTCCTCCGCTCAACCCAAGAGGTAGGGGAATTACTACTCAGCGGCGCTTCGCGCCGGGGATTTGTGGAGGTGCCCCTACCTCTTGGGTTGAGCGTGGTGCGGCCGTGCGGGATGCGGGCCGCTTTTAGCCGGCTTGTCGTGTTGATCTTGTAATACTGTTGTTTCCGGGTAATAATGCTTTTAGCGTTAGATTTGTCAGTAATTTATTTTTCAAAAGAGACGTATTTTTTTGTAAAAACAGATTAAATCTGCAAGCCGCGTAAAAGCGGGCCGCTGACTACTGGTGTGCATTACAAAAAGGCCGGTACCCAACCACCGCTAAAAGTTGTATTACTCAAAAAAAAAAAAAAAGCAGCACTACAAGATCAGCAATACAGTACAAACCGCCTACAGGCGGCCCGCATCCCGCACGAGGCCGCGCAAGTCGGGCCGGTCGTCAGGTCTACGGGGCGGGCACGGCGCGAATCGCCACGCCCGCCACCTGTACCGGCGCACCGGACGCCGGACGCCGTCGTTCGACCGTCGCCCGTCCGTCGACGGACGCCGGCCCCGGGTCGGCGGACTGCCCCCGCACCGCGGCGACCCCTTTTTACAGCATCATGTTTACAGCATATCCTCGGACCACCGTGTATATAGTCGCTGTATAAATATAGAGGGCGAGTCTCGCTTGCTGATTCAGCAGTAAAAACGCGCTGCGGTACCGCGTTATTTTGGCGTTTCAGACGAATACATGACGTGCCTGGGCTAGAATACACGCGCATCCATTCAGAATCTTGCCGTCTTCGGAGGTGTGCCTAGAAATCAAACGAGCGAACACTGAACGTATGACGGTTCATACGCGAAGACGCAGCACTTGAGGACGGAGGACGGAGGACGGACGCCTAAAAATCCGTGATAAAACCGTATTGCAACCGGTATCGGTTCTCTCGTATTCCAGGCGATTTCGGACGCGGCTCTCCTTTTCCTCCGCTCAACCCAAAGAGGTAGGGGAAGTATTACAAAAAGGCCCGCATCCCGCACGAGGCCGCGCCTGTCGGGCCTACGTCGTCAGGTCTACGGGGCGGGCACGGCGCGAAACCCCAAGCCCGCCGCGTGTACCGGAACCGGACGCCGGACGCCGTCGTTCGACCGTCGCCCGTCCGTCGACGGACGCCGGGCCCCGGGTCGGCGGACGCGGGGATGTAA